>JAOCPT020000017.1:0-37990 GCA_026546935.2 Palythoa grandiflora | reverse complement strand
GGGGGAGGGGAAGAGGGGGCGGTACATTTATAGCGACCAGCGAGGCATTTTTCCAGTGTCGGGACATTGGAAAATATTGTTTTCAAACTCAATATATATTTTTCATCTCAGTAAGATTTCAACTTCTGATACTTTATTTGGGAAACATTATTAAATGAGTTTGATTTTCAAATTTTAATACTTCAGATACGAATTAACGTGGGTAGGAATAAATTAAAGCTGGATGTAACAGTTCACCCAAATGAGCATGTGTCAGACATCGTTTCATGTCTTGGGAATTACATTCAGTTTGTGGTGGAGAAGGTACCCATCAGTGATACAATTGCAGAAGGCAAAACAACGGAGAAAGAAGTTGTAAACCCGTTCACGAGAATGATGTCGGCTGCAAGAAGTAGACGTAATCTTCCTTCTCCATATGCAGTACTCAAACCAAATGCAAAGTTGGATATGAAGAATGATATTCTCAAATGGTTGGCCAGGAATGAGATTGGATGGTCAAAAGACGCGTGCGAGAACCAAGGGCGAAACTTTGTAGATACCCTAGCAAACGTACTGTGGGAACTTGATGGCCACCATAATACCCTGAATGACCGTGGGTGTGGTTTGCCAACAATGCTACAGTCATTTCAACGCTATAGGCAGCCAGAAAAGGCAAAACATCGCAAAAGAGAGAGCTCTAACCTTGATTACCAATCTATTCAGGAGTCTTCACAGTCGCTTTTCCACTTGGCGAATTGTTCATACATGAAGAGTCAGGCCTGGAAAGGTGTGTGCAACAGCATTCTGCGTTTGGCCGAAAACCTCCGCAAGTACACAACCTACCTGGACAAGCAAGCCCTAATTACCCAAGCCACTCATGCAAAGAAGATGTTACGTACTGACGTAGACAACTGGGAGATATACAAGGCTTTGCCATTCATCAACCCGTCAAAACAAGCACGTTATGGAAAGCTACATGCTGCCTTGTTGCACGCGAAGCCGTATGAGCCTGTGTTTCTAAACGACTACGCTCCTGCAGATCGACGCAGACGAAATGAATACATCAATGAGGTGATCTTTCCATGCAAGACGGTACGTTATTCGTACACAGGACTACACACCCATCTTCATTTTGTGTGGAGAGTGGACATTGACCATGGTGAATCAAAAATACAGCAATGGAACGACCAGACGAAGAGCGGATTGAAAGATCAGTTCCCCATATTTCATAGCAGGGCAATGAGGAAGGAATTTCTGCAACACTTTGGAAGAGTGACGGGGGTCAAAAGTGGGATTTTGCGTGAAGCATATAGGCGGCTAACCGCAGACAGTTCAGCACCAAATACCCTTTCAGAGTCCGAAGTAGACGAACGTATACGGAAGGCTCTGGATGACGAGGATCCAGACCTCATATGGGACCTAAGATTTATCAACAATGGTCGTCCAGAGGAATACAAAGACTTCCTTAAAAAATGCCAGGAAATGGTACAAGGTAGAATAGAAACGGCGGTGGATGACAGGAGACACGACAGTGTTGATGACAGCGGTGAAACGGTGGTACATCTGGCCATGGCTATGAGTGCCCAAGACCTGCATGAACAGGTGAAGAAAGTGTGCGCAGAGGGCACTCCAATTCCTTCTGTTCAGTGGCTGCGTCTGCAGTTCTGGCCAACTCGCTCATCTGCAGCTGCGCACAAGCATACTGGGCGTGTAAAAGTGAAGATGATGGTTGCAGCTAGACAGTTCCGGAAGCATCATGTTGATGCCCATTACGCATCTGCTGTTTTCCGGTATGAGAAAGAATTCTGTGTAAAGTTTAGAGAACATACAACGTTTGTCTGTGAAGACGATAAACATACAATCAAGGTGGGCGAACCTGGCTTCCCCGTCGCTGCTGCCGAGCGTGGAAAGAGGGTGATTGTTGGTCTCAATGAGACTCTGCAAGTGGGAGACCATGATTTTACAAAGTTCTCACTCTCTCCCTCTGTCTCACTGGATGTAGATATCCCAAAGGATATCGACGGTAGTTTTTATCATGGGCAGGTGCATGTAGGTCTCAAAGAGAACGCATTTGAGGCCTCTACGTCCCTGAGACATGCAGTTGAGCTCAACATGGCCCTCGCTGCTGATGGTCGCAACAACCCCGTGGAATGCCACTACCACGATGGCGGTCCGGACCACAACTTGCGATATACAAGAACACAGCTCACACAAATAGCCTACTTCCTTAAAAGAGACCTGGACATGCTCGTTCTGGTCCAAACCCCGCCTCACCACAGCTGGAAAAATCCTGCAGAGCGAGTGATGTCAAACCTCAACCTGGGGCTGCAAGGTGTTGGGATTATGCGAGCTCAAACAAGCACCAAAGAAGACAAGCTCAAGGCGGTACACAACTTGAAAGAAATCAGAGATCTTGAAAATAAATGCCCTGGCGTGAAAGAAGAAGTTCGCGACGCCATTCAACCATGCAAAGATCTTCTAAACAGCGTCTTCTCCAGGCTACACCTGAAAGATAAAAAGTTCAAAACATTTGCTGCTGCCAGCAATGATGAGCTGAGAGAGATGGCTGACAATGTGAGAAAAATTGACCAGCATTTCGACACAACTCTCCTACTGGACTCATCCAGGCCATGCCCAAAGCCATCAGGAGCGCTTAAAGCTTTTATGGAACGGCACTGTAGATCTGGTCAGTACTTGTTTAGTGTTAAGAAGTGCGGGGATGATGAATGTGTATGTGGTTTGCCAAGAGTCCCTCCACAGGTATTCGCCGAGCTCGATCATCTGCCATTCCCAGTCCCAGAAAGGGAGCACTACAAGTCCTTTGAGGTATAACTTTATTATATTTTTCATACACACATTTGTTTTCTGAAATGCAACAAATCACACAACTCCATATTAAGCATACATTATGTAAAGTGCAAACTACCGAAAACATTTTAAATATCGATTTAATACTTTTGTTTTTGCAGGATCTATATGGGAAAGATATAGGGGCAACCGAGAAGCATCTACCCTCTCGCATCGAGAAAGCTGTAAAGCACCATAGGATGCCATTTCCCCCTTCTGCTCAGAAAGCCAAAAATGTTAGGACTGTAGTACAGGTAAATTCGATATTACATATATATAGTTCAATCATATATTGTAACGATACGATATAATACCGTGGATTATGAACAGTATAATTGGATAGGCATTCTACAATTAGATGCATGTACTCTGTCCAAGAATGCTCCAACTTTTAATTTATTAACTGACTAAGGCGTGGCAGGTGTTTGGCGTAAGTTGGAAGGAAAGTAATTAACTGTTTTGTCAGTATTGTTTTTTGTTTCAGCAACATCTATGGTTTTATGTCTTTTAAAGATTTAAACGGCTGTATACTATTTCTCTTCTCCAGTGTGAGGAATGTTTGAAGTGGAGAGTGTGCTACACGGCAAATGTCCTGAAGGGAGAACCCAAACGTCAGCTGGAGCGGGAGTTGGAGAGGGTGTCCTATTCATGCGGCTCATGTTTTCAAGATATTGAAGACCGTGGCGAGGGCAATGTGTTTGATATTGTTTTTGTAAATGACAAGCTCACGTGCCAATCTCCAATCGAGGTTCCTTATTATGCTGTATTCGACGATCCTCTATGCTTTTTCTGTGGCAGCGAAGACGATCTGCAGACTCCTCCTGGTTGCTTTCCCCTTTGCAACAGCTGTGAAAGTAGTGGCAAAACCGCAAAGGGGAAAGTAACCAGAGCCTTTGCCCCAAGAAGTGCTGACAAGGAATAGGAGTCAATGACTTGCACATTGAAACAGACAATGAACAGTTTGATATTTCTAATACATGGGTGCGAACATTCACACAATTCCAATTGAGGTTCAAGTTAGAATATTACGTTAACCATTTTTATACATATACAGCAATTTATATTAATTCAATTGTAAGACGGTTTTCACATGCAGCAATAAAATGTACTGTGCATATCTGCTCCTTCTGTAAAAGTAATTGTGGCTTGGGGTCATAGTATACCAATAAATAAGAAATAGTAAAAATAATAAAAATAGTAAATAGTAAGAACCGCCCGCCTCCTTTTTGAAACACGTCCGGACGAGAAACATCTAATTTTTTTTACCTGGCCTTACTGAAGGCTTGCAACATTAAGGCAGGTCAAGTTGTCTGCATCAAGAATGCAACGAAAACCATTTTCATAAGAAAGATGAACAGGTATTTTACTGTTTGTGTTTAAATGAGAAAATATTTAACAATTTTGCAAGATATTTTAGGATGAAATATGAGGCGGCCATGACAGTGGGAAGAAGGCTGCCTACTGTCATGGCCGCCTGTAAAAACAAAATAGATTTTAAGAGTGTGCAAAACCAACTAGTCGTTTTAAGGCTTTTTGATAAACCTTTTAGATTTTGACATTTTAGAAAATAAAAATTATGAAAATTGCTATTACTTTACAAATTATGAATCAAAATCAAAAAATATGCAAACTATAGGTGCGTGTTTTGCATAACTCAACAAATCCAAGCAAAAAAAATTTTCAGCATGCAGTTGCTAAAAATGAGTTTTCCACAGCAGTCTCTTCAAAGAAATACTGCAATAGTGTCAAAATGTCAAATATTTTGAGGACTGTTCCTCAGTCACATGATCATGCAACGCCTCTATAGCAGATATTAATCATTGATTACTTTTAACTCATCACAATGAGATGAAATGACATTTATTAAATCTTTGTTTCTATTTGTTTTCATAGACATCGAAGTAACAGCAGCAGTACAGCTTATATCAGTACTTTTAAAGGAAAAGGGTTGCCTGTCTGATCCCATAATCAAAATATGCTTTGTAAGAACCCTTAATGTTTTGTAAACGTAGAGGATATAACATTGGTGTATGGAGATAATATATTCTTGGAGTTTTGTTCAACAAGATATACCATGAATGATCTTAAAAACATGCACTATCTCCAAGTGAGCATGTAATGTTCAATCTATTATTATTAATATCAATTAAAACCAGGGTTTATTTTTAAAAAAACTTAAAACCCTTCTCACATGCGTAGGATTCCAAATAATGTCACATAATTTTTAATCGGATTAACAAGGATATAGGGAATGATTTTAAAACAAACACTGACACTAAAAACAGATGTTTTGACAATATCAAGTTGTCATTATCATGTACAGACTTGGACAGCAATGAGAAATATAAAGGATGACTATAATCGATGTACATAATTATGAAAGGGAAAACAAACAATGGAAAAACAAGCAAAATAAACCGAAACCATGAGTCAAACCAAGTTCAGATAAAGAGTTGGCCTTGGTTTGACTCATCATTGTTTCAGTTTATTTTGCTTGTTTTTCTTTTGTTTGTTTTCTTTTGTTTGTTTTTCCCTTTCATAATTATGTACATAGATTATAGTCGTCCTTTATATTTCGTTTCGCAATCTGTACATGATAATGACAACTTAATGTTGTTGAAACGTCAGTTTTTAGCGTCAGTGTTTTTTTGAAAACAATAATTCATCATCATCAGCCCAACTTTGATCCAGTTTTTTCCCCGTAAACGATGATGGTTCTTGCTCTCCCTCTCCACCTGCAATTTCCATGTCTTCCTCGCTTCCTCTTGCCCTTCACTTCAAACTCCAATGCTTTTCTCAAAACATGCCTATTGTTAAGCATTATAATTAACAATTATAATTCTGCAGTATTGCATAGAATATAATTTGATACTCAACTGACAAAGATCAAAGTCCTAAGTTAAAATCAGATGGTATTCTGCAAAATCAAGTAGGATAATGGTTTTATAATTCAACACATGTATAGCACAAAACATATATGAGAAAACATTTTTTTTCAGTATTTGGACTCAAAGCTGTTCTTGTTCCGAGCGAAAGATATTGCAGGATATCTGTGCAATCTACAGCTATTGGGCTTGTTTTGACCATGTTTGGGCAGTGCATCAGTTTGTTGAATATTAAAACCTAATAATTTGTTGAGAGTTGTAATTTAACAAAACAAATGATTTGACTTTAGATAGTGGTTGATTGGTTGGAAATGGATTGTCATTGGGATAGCTGTAGTCAGTGTGCTAGTGTTATTTCTTGTACTGGTAATAGGTAGGTATTGGTAATATAAATCAGCATCCCAAATACATCCCGATTGAGGCTCATTAACTTTCTGTTTTTCTGCCTGCATTTTTTTAGGATGAGTCAATTGACGATGCAATACAAGTATCGAAGTATCCTAGGATAGTTACAGATATGTTTGACCTTGACCCTGTCTATCTGGTCGCAGAAGGGCAAAAGGTGGTGAAACTAGGAAATGGAGTCCGCCCTCAGATGGCACTGGCCCTACTAATTGGGCTGTTTTACATTTTCAACATTGAGTAACCACCAGGACCCAGAAATGCCTACGCGTTTTTAGAGGCACAACTCTTTAACAACAAGTCAGAAGCTAGAAAACGAATTTCGGTCCAGAAACTCTTTAAAGAGTTTAAGTAGGAGAGCACTAAAAGAACTACCAAGTATCCAATTAAGCATTTTATAAATTTCGATATGGTATATTGTTCCAATATTCATCAGTAGTAAAATGTAGTTCATCTAAATATTGTTTTATTCTGAGACAATTTCTCTTTTGAAAATTTCGGAGTGGTATAATTTCTATTTGAGAAGAGAGATATTTTATATATGTTAAACATATTTCAAAAAAGCTAACTGTAGGAGACAACGTTTCGTTCAAAAAAATTTTTTTTTTAAAATATTATACAATAAGTTTTAATATGTAAATGATTTTTTTATTGAATTTAAAATAAAAATGACGCTTAAAATCCGACGTTTCAGAACCACCATGGTTCCATTATCAAGGAATTACGAAATACTTGGTGAAAAATTTTCAGTTCTTATACTTGTGGCAACCAGTGGCGTAGCCAGCCCATAGGCCTGTAGGCACGGGCCTACAAATTATTTTGACCTAGAAAATTTTTTTTACTGAAGAATAATTCAAAGGAAGAAACTATAAAGCTCGACCTCCACCGCTGATTGTGAAGTTAGACGATTGAGAAAGGCCTAAGTCGACAAGGCTAATTATTAACGTTTCAAACAGTCAGTTCACGGCCCCAGACAGTTGCCTACGTCATCTGTACACATACGTGCACGTGCGAGCAAAGTTTCCCGCCGGATCGGCAGCTATTACTCAAGTGATGGTCTGAAATCGTCTCTCATTGAACAGAAGTTTTAAGAAAAAGGACAACTAATAAGAAGTTCATTTCTTTGTTTTCATATTAAGTTGGCTGTAAATCGAAAGTCAAATTAACAAGTTTGCTGACTTTGGCTTTGAGCTCGAAGACGTACGGTAAGTAGCTATAGTGCTGAATTGATTCAGTTCGAGCTGCACTTACATGCCGTGATGTATATGTACAGCACATTGTGACAAGAAACGTTTTAAATCCGATTTTCTAATTCAAGAGTAAAGTAACGAGAAGCAACTGAAACGGCCCTACTGAAGGTCAATGAAAGAATCAATTTATTATTTCTAATTTGTTCTTAAAAAGTAATTTGAGTTATAATTTCTTCAAAATGTTTCAACCAGACGATTGGGTCAAGGAGGTCAAGGAAAAGTTGCTCAAATTACTAGACAAACGCTTCTGGTTGAATTGCGCAAATGCTATTCTTGTCATGAAGCACTTTTATCACTTTTTCTCAACTGTGTAAACGATACATGTACTTAAAATGTGTTTGTGAGCGACAAAGCAAATATCAACTTTTAAAACTTTTTTTAAGTTGCTACAGTACAACATTGAACTGTATGCGATTAAGTAGCCGGAACCCTTGGCTTAATTGGAGCGTTTTATATTTACCTTTTTTCCTTAATAAGTTAATTGTGGTTCACTTGGTGTACGCAGGTCAGTTCTTATGGCTTCAAAACGGTCTAAATCGGCCTCAGCAGACATCGCTATGTTTTTTACGAAAAAGGTAAGAGCTGACAGCGATGCTCCTAATCAGCAAAATGAGCTGGAAACTGTTCCTTCGGCCGACAAGCAAGTTACCAATGTCTATGCTAGCAGCTCTGCAACTCCTAACATCATTGCTCAACCTCCATTCCCAGAATATGTTGACATTGCAACCACGGCTTTCAAGGAGACCAGAGAAGATACGAAGTTGAAAATTCTCCTTGAAGGGTCGAAATGCCCAAACGGCTGGGATACCTATCGTTTCCCTTCTCATAATATTTCTGGAAAACAGAGAAAGTTGAACTGCAAAATTTTAAAGTCCAATCCTTGGATACGGTACTCAATTTCAAAAGATTCTGTCTTCTGTGCCGTGTGCTGCATGTTTGGGCAGGGGTCTGGTGACAGCTTTTGCAAAGAAGATGGGCAGAATGACTGGAAGAACCTGTCACATTTAATCACTCGTCATTTGAACATAAATAGTGCCCATCATAAATTTGCTTCAGATGCTGCGAATTTTGTTCGATCAATGACTCAGAATAAAGATATCATCAGCGTTGTGTCGACGGCAAGAAGAGAAAAAATAGAAAGAAATCGGGTCATTTTAAAGGAAATAATTGAGAATTTAATCATGCTCGGGAGACAAAACATTGCAATCCGTGGTCATACCCCTGAAGATAGTAATTTCATGGCTTTGCTTAAGCGTGTTGCTGCATCAAACAGCATTTTACAATCTCATTTGCAGAAAGCTCCTAGAAATGCCACATATCTAAGTCCTCAAGTGCAGAACGAAATTATCGAGCTGTGCGGAAAGAAAGTGAGAAATGCAATAGTTGCAGAGTGTAACAAGTCGCAGTGCTTTTCTCTTCTAGCAGATGAGGCAACTGACACTGCAACACTTGAGCAGGTATGCATCTGTGTCCGGTACGTGCACAGGGCGGAGAATGGAGATGTGCAGGTGAAGGAAGAGTTCCTCGGGTTTAAAGAGGCCCCTGGCAGGACGACTGGTGAGGTGATTGCAAATCTCCTGTTGGAAGCTCTTGATGACTACAAGGTGGACACTACTAGTGGCAAATTGAGAGGGCAGGGCTATGACGGAGCTTCCAATATGTCAGGTGTCCGTCAGGGCGTACAAGCGAGAGTGTGTCAAGTGCATCCAAATGCTGCTTATATCCATTGCCAGTCGCATGCATTGAATCTGTGTATTGTCCATGGCTGTGATGATGGCATAGTAAAGGACATGATGACCAAAGTGCAGGAAATTGCTTTCTCCTTCTCCTACTCAGCAAAACGCCAGTTTCAATTTCAAGAAATGCTATCTGAGACACCTGACGCAAGAGAAGAAATGGGCAAGAGGAGGAAGCTACGTACACTCTGTGAGACTCGGTGGAGTGCTCGTGCTGATTCCTTATCAACATTCAAGGCATCTTTTGATGTGGTGGTCAAAGCACTTGAGTTTCTGCACACCATTAAGGACTCAAAGGCAAGATGTTTCTTGAACATTATTCTATCGTTTGAGTTCATAATGGCTCTCGTTGCTTGTGAATGGCTTCTGCAATTCATTGTTCCTCTTACAACATATCTGCAAACAGTTGACATAGACTTGTTGCAAGCCCACCAACAAGCTACAACAGTTATTGAAGCTCTTGCTAAGGAGAGGAACGATGAGTCGTGGGAGAAACTCTACCAGGATGCTGTTTCTATTGCTGAGAAGCATGACGTTGCAGTTAACAGGCCTCGAATTGCTGGCAGACAACAGCATCGTGGAAATGTCCCTTCAACCTCAGCCAGCGAGTACTACAAGCGTGGTTTGTATTTCCCCTTCCTTGACCATTTACTTGCAGAGTTGAATGACCGCCTTATCAAACCTGGGCCGCTATTTAGAATCTCTTGCCTTTTGCCACGTAATGTAGGCAAGTGGTCACCAGCTACAACAACGGTTGATGACATCTTCACGCCTTACAATGCTGACATCCCCGAAGATCTGCAGCAGCTTAGAGAGAGCGAGTGCATGCGTTGGAAGAGCAGATGGGAGAAGGCAAACAATCTACCCGCCACTTTACGCGAGACTCTGGAAGAGTGCAAACCACACGAGTTTCCGAACATTTCCAGAGCTTTCACGGTACTCCTGACTCTTCCAATAACCACTGCGACAGCGGAAAGGTCTTTTAGTGCTCTGGGGAGACTGAAGACCTACATGCGATCGACCATGAAGGAGGAGCGGCTCAATGGCCTTGCACTCATGCATATTCACAAGCATGATGTTGATGTTGATTCGGAAGAGTTCATCAACGAGTTTGCTGCAGCCTCACCAAGGCGCCTCGAGCTGCTGTTTTAAATTTATCTGAACTATCTTTTGCTTTCGTTTTGTTAATTAAGAAAAGGATTGACATACCGATTTCCCAAGGATATAAATCTATTTTTGTCCGTAATGCAGCGTTTGGCTTTTCCTTAACGGCTGAAATTATAATTTGGGAGAAGTTACTGGCTCAGCATACCAATTTTACGCAGTGAGTTAATGTAGCTGGTGCTACAGGAGGTCGAGAACGTGTCAAATATCACAGTTGAATATATGGAGAAATAAAGTTTATTCAGGCAATTGATCATCGAATCGCTTCTTTCTAATTATACTCTTTCCTGCCAATGTTGAATATATTTTTGTAAAAATTGTGTTGGGGATGGGGGGGAAGGGAGTCGCCAAATTGCCTGGGCGAAAGTTTGCATCCTGGCTACGCCACTGACTTGCGCTCACCAACAAGGATAAAAAATGCACAGCAACAGATGTTGAGGAAGACCAGAACAATTTCAGTGTCGACAACAAGGATCAAAAATCTACAACAACAAATGTAAATCTGAAATTTATCTTATCAGCACCAGCAGCAGCAGCTACTGCAACTGGGCTCGCTGCATTTGCCATCTACAAATTATTTTAAATTTTCTCACGTTTTTATTACTTAATTTTAATACTTTTCATTACATATTTCAACTTTTCAATTTTATAAATAATAATGAATATAATAGCTTTTCAAACTTTACTTGAATCTAATTATCTAATTACAAGACGTGGCGACACTCATTTCTTTTAAGGTTTTCATTATACACTCTGGGGATCTTATTTACATATTTTTCTTGTTTTACTTTACCAAGTTAATTTTATGGGTATTAATTTTACGTTCTCGTTGCAACATCCTGCTTGCCCTAAGAAAAAACAACAGTTCTAGCGAAACAGAACGCAGGAAAGGAGAAAAAATCAGAAGAACACAAAGAAGAATGTGATTCAAGTGCTGCAGATGAAAAAGACAGATTTACTGAAACAACTGGAAACACGTGAAGAGGGAATCAAAAATTTTGAAGAAAACTTGAAAGACCTTGAGATAAAAGAAAAGCTTCGCCAGCAGCCGCACAATACCTCCCACCATATCCATTTCAAAGACACTGACAGGATAAACATAATTTACGAGGTTGAAGAAGAGAAGACAAAATTTCAGGGTCAACAACTAGGATAAAAAAATGCACAGCAACAAATGTAAATCTGAAATGTATCTTATCAGCAGCAGCAGCAACAGCTACTGCAACGGGGCTCGCTGCATTTGCCATCTACAAATTACTTTAAATTTTCTCACGTTTTTATTACTTAATTTTAATATTTCTCATTACATATTTCAACTTTTCAATTTTATACAAAATAATGAATATAATAACTTTTCAAATTTTACTTGAATCTAATTATCTAATTACAAGACGTGGCGATACTCATTTCTTTTGAGGTTTTAATTATACACTGGGGATCTTGTTTACATGTTTTTCTTGTTTTACTTTACCAAGTTAATTTTACGGGTATTAATTTTACGTTCTCGTTGCACCCTCCTGCTTGCCCTATGAAAATAACCATTCTTGCGAAACGGAACGCAGGAAAAGAGAAAGAATTAGAAGAACACAAAGAAGAATGTGATTCAAGTGCTGCAGATGGAAAAGACAGATTTACTGAAACAACTGGAACCACGTGAACAGAGAAACAAAAATTTTGAAAAAAACTTGAATGAGCTCGAGATAAAAGAAAAGCTTTGCCAGCAGGCGCAACAATACCTACCACCATATTCATTTCAAAGACACTGACAGGATAAACATAATTTACGAGGTTGAAGAACAGAAAACAAATTTCAGGGTCGACAACAGGGGTAAAAAAATGCACAGCAACAGATGTTGACGAAGACTACAACAATTTCAGTGTCGACAACAAGGATCAAAAATCCACAACAACAAATGTAAATTTGAAATTTATCTTATCATTATCATCATCAGCAACAGCAGCAGCAGCTACTGCAACTGGGCTCGCTGCATTTGCCATCTACAAACTATTTTAAATTTTCTCACGTTTCTTTTATTATTTCATTTTAATACTTTTCATTACATATTTCAACTTTTCAATTTTATACATAATGAATATAATAGCTTTTCAAACTTTACTTGAATCTAATTTATCTAATTGCAAGACGTGGCGATACTCATTTGTTTTGAGGTTTTAATTATACACTGGGGATCTTGTTTAAATATTTTTCTTGTTTTACTTTATCAAGTTGATTTTACGGGTGTTATTTAGAGTACAATTTTACTTACCTTGAACTCAATATTAAATTAAATTTTAGTGAAATGTAGTTCTGAAGGAAATACGAAACATCAATTGGACAAGGAGCTGCCTCCATGAATTATCAAGAAGAGACAATTATGTTCAGCTTAGAAAATGCTAAAACGCCGAAGGAAAAATGCGGGCTTCAAAAGTGTTCAAGTGCATATGTAAAACAAAGGTAATATTCAGTTTTAATTAGGTACTAAATAGTTTTGCTTTAATTGAATCAGATTGAGTGTTCAGTTTACGTTTCATTTCTTTTACTCTGCTATTGGAAAACACCTGCGTGATGCGCACAATCAGAGAAACAAAGATCTTCAGAAACAATTCACCATTCTAAAGAAATGTCGTGGGAAATTTGAATGCTTAATTTACGAAATGCTTTTTATTCAAGAAATGAAACCTAAAGTGAACACTCAATCTGATTCAATATTCAGTTTGTGGCAATTATTGCACACTGAAACTTAACATTCACTTTAAGATTATTGGTAGCTCCTTGAAATAATGGTAAGAAAAAAGTTCATCTACTGTTCACTTTTTCGGCTAGATTGATTTTGCACGTTCATTTAGCTACAAGTTTAATCTTACGGACTGGATGAATAATTTTATTCTCGCCAGCCTTTTTCTTATAAAAATAGTCTACTGCATAATAACCAGCAACATATTTGTTTTATGTTTGTATCTGTTGCCAAATTCGCTTATTTTTACATTGTGATATAGTTCAATTTGATTATGGGCCAGTTCACATGGACATGGGGCACCCCAGGTAGGTGAGGTACCCCGGGTACCCATGGTTAAGAAAGACTTTCTTTCAGATGCACCCTGGGATACTTGGGTGGGGTATCAAAATAATATTGCGCAGTTGCTGAGCATGTATACTAACAAATATAGTGGGTATAGAAAACACGTTCTAGCGGTAAACGCGATTTTCCTTTCTTTAGCATCTTTAGCAGCAGAATTAAAGCTATGCAGTCTAATACTGACCTATTTATCTTTGAAAGACGTCGGGTCCTGAGAATTGGTGTGAATGTAGCAAATCAATATGGTATTGCTGTAACTCCACTGAGGCACATGTGAAGACAAGTATTTAGAGGGAGAGTATGGCGACGATCTGGTCGTACAGAACAATCGTGGCTTAACCTATACAACTGAGACCTTCGAAAACGTTTGTTTTTTGACCATTTGTATATATGTTTACCTTTTATAAACTATAACATAAGATTATCTCAGACGGACAGAGAAATGGTTGATTTACGGAAACCATGTACCCATTCCGCAGCCTTCTGAAAATCCACACAACTATTTCAATTACAAACAGAAGTACACCATAACTGTACAAGCAGTGTCTGATTGGAGAGGGAGAATCATCGACATAGAAGTTATATGGCCAGGCAGTGTTTACGATGCAAGGGTCTTTGGTGATTCTAGAGTCAATAGACTTGAGGGAGGAAAAACTGCCCATGTTCTTCAAAGAAATTCTTCCTAATCGTGAAACAGTGTCAGTTATTTTAATTGCAGATCGAGCCTACCCACTACCCTACTGCATGAAAGTTTGCAAATGCTAGGAACAATGAAGAGGTGATCTTTAATATTATGTTTAGAGCTGCAAGAAACCCTATCGAATGTGCCTTTGGCAGACTTAAAGCCAGGTGGCAAATCCTTAACAAGCGCATAGACATGGTATTGGTCTTTATCCCAGACATTTTGTATGCTTGCTTTGTATTTCACATTTTTTGTGAAAAACATGGTTCAATTGTTGAAGACAATGCAGTAGCTCAACAACTCCCCCACGAAAGATTGCAGCTTAACAATGCTGCAGACCGCCTATATACCTTCAACACTGCTGAGGGAACTTATACATGGAACACATTCAATCTTTCTTAAGGTTACGGTTCAGTTTGAGCGGCGTTTTCAGTAAACTGATGATTAAAGACCACCGCGGTAAAACTGGCAGTAGAAAAAGAAAAAAAAACGAAAATGATGCATAATGGCACTGGTATCGATTTCAATACCTGGATAGAGGTAGTATTCATTGTCGTGTTACTGCCCAATTTAAAATGATCCAGGATTGTGTGACTTGACTAAAACTGCCTTGAATGGTTTCTTTACTCAAAATTTCAAATATGAGACTACTGTTATTGATGCATCTGAGTTAGACCAATATATTGAAGCTATTAATACAGAAAAACTTACAAAATGTTTAACAAAGTTGTTTAACTTAAGAAGAAAGAACAACAACACTTAAGACTCCGAAGAGTTGAATCAACATATGAAGGCTGGCAGTTGTTATTGTCTCGTCAACCATCAAATATACCAGACAAATTTGAATTTAATGATACCATTAGCTTGTTTTACAGCAATGAAGAAATTGCAAACTGTAATCATTACTAACTCATTAAATCTCAGGAGCATTTTGTCAATATCAATGCGGGCCATTCTTCCATAATTGCAAAAGGCATGACTTCTGATGAAATGTCAGGACAAGAACCAACCATTTTCTTAGCCAAAGGAGTTAAAGTAATATTGAAAATCAATTTCTGGGCTTCTGTAGGTCTCTGTAACAGAGCAACTGGAACTGTGATTGATATTCTGTGAAAATGTTCATCAACCACCAGATTTACTAATAGCTGTAATTGTACAATTTTGCAACTCTAGTGGTCCCCTCCATTGGTGATACACTACCGTCCTGTGTAATATCATGTTTTTTTTTCTGATTTACCAGTATCCATCCATGCTCTATGTATGGTGAGACTCTGCCCTATGTGGATAGTTAAAGAGTGGTGTAAGCTACCTTTAAAGGAAGCTGTTGGTGTTCTATTAACTGAGCAGAGATACTTTCTAGGGCTACTCCCTTTTAGATATCTAATTTTTTTAAAATATGAATGCGCCGTAAAATTCTCCTACACTTTGTTTCTTTAATGAAGTGTTTTTGTTGTCTTTATATTTTATATTCTTGCTAAATATTCTGATATATGTACTTATCCACTGATAACATTTTTTTCTGTATTTTTTACATGTGCAGATAAGTTATAGAGTTGGAAACAGCTACTGATATACCAGGTGATCAATCTACTAATTCCCATTCGAATATCTCAAAATGATGCATTGATATGAACAGAAAGAAAAAGCAATAACTTTCTACAGAACAAAAAAATCGAAAATAAGCATGTTTATTTTGTCTTTATTTAAGTGTAATTGCATATGTCATAATGAAAGAGCTCCAAGAGAAAATGGCAAAAGTTACTTTTTTTGATGATTTTACATATACTCAGTTCTAACATAATATTCGAAATTTTATTGATGTCTCTGCTGAAATGTATGAAGTAAAGGACCTAGTTGGTTACATCTCAAACATGATCCCTATGATCATAAGTGGTTTCAAGAAATATTTCAACTGCCACATACATACAAAAGCCGAAAAGAAGAGACTTGTATGCTTCTCTCCTAAAAAATGTAATGGCAAGGTTGCAAGAACAGAAGACCCTAGTAAAGAAAACAAATTCAAAATAAGCCTAAATTCTCCAACAAAGGGCATCATCGTAAATTAAGAGACTAAAATTACTCACAGTATTATGTGAGGAAAGTGCATTTGCTCCAGTCACGGTACCAACCAACTCCACTACCACTCTGGAAACACTGACAAATGCTGTTCCAGAACAGCTCATAACAATCAAATTTGAAGTTTTCAAAAACAAATGCCAAATACAATAATGCTACAAGCCCAACCAAGCCGCCATGCACAAATGTATTAGATCCTTATGCATCTGACAAAGAGCTACACTCGAAACATCACCTTTTTCAAATTCCTACGGTGATGAAAATTCTTTATCCACATTAATTCAAGTTAGATTCCAGAAGCAGTCTTTTGTTCTTGCCGCTCACACCTGTTTCAAGAATATTGGCGTAATTGGGATGTATATCGTGGCTGGTTTCCGCATGTTGAGCATCCTTCCCAAGGGTTTACGCATCACTGGTTGCCTCCCTACGGGGGCAATGAACAATAACATCCTAGCTTATTAGAATTCTGTGATTTGCGAGAAATTATCATTCTCGGAAGAAGACCGTTGAAGGCGATCCAAAATTTTGCTCTTTTTCTAAATTGTTTTAAACGTTTTAAATTTCTAGCTATGAACACCGATCATTCCAGTAGTGTTATTGCATTGCTGTTCTTATATAACTTCTGTTCCATATTTCTTTTTAGTTATAGCATGCAGCGACCCTCGCAGATCTGTTACATGTCCAGCTGTACAAATTGAGGTTAGTATTAACAAAAATTTGAAAACATTTTTCTTCAGGTTACTTCTCATATTGTTATAGTTTAGAATTTGCATTGTGTTGTATAGTGTAAACTTGTAGTTTGTAACTTAAGATATGTATAATAATTATGTTATCTGAGACTTACTAAAGACATTTATTTATAGTTATCATTATCATACTATTATAAGAACACAGACACAGATTTAAGTGCTGTGTTGACCATTCAAGACTCTGCTATATGATCTGCACATCTTTTACAATATCAATCCCAATTCCAAAGGGTTTCAAGACGTAGGAGCCCTAACCCTTTTTCCAAGTGACAGACCAGCTGGATTTGATCCAATAGAAACCTTTGGAAATGGAAATTGCTTATATCGGAGCATGTCGAGGATCTTATGTGGGAATGAAGATATGCATGTCGAACTTAGAGTGCGGACCTTTATAGAGCTCTATTCAAAACAAGAGTTATACTTCAATGATGAATTCATCAAATCGTTATCAGGTTTAAGTAAATCAAAAAACGTCTACTTGAAAGTAGTTTCGATACATCTGCAACAGCTAAAGGCAAACCTACAGAGGAATGTCAAAAGACTGGCTTCAAAGATGGCAATGCCTCCACCATTAAATCAAACATGTACTCAAATATGTGGCATCTCATGGCATTGGCTAACGTGACTAGCCTCCAAATAACTCTTTAATCCAGAAATCAATGGATCATTCATTAATCGTTCTTATATGAATGTGTCAATAAGGCCACAAAAGGTAAATCATCCTGATGCCGTTTACATAATGTGGAGCCACACTCAAAACACCAAACTCCATGGACGGTCACCAAATCTTTTTGTGCCTCTGGTGCCAGTGCATGCTGTATACCATTGAGAAAAGGGAAAGAAAGCAAATGCTGCCCCGAGATGCCCAAAGTCCTTCAAATCATGGACGAAAACATGAAATGCATTACGGAAAATACGAAACGTTTGTCGCGATCCGGATGTGATACGGATTGTGATGCACACATTTCTGGAGACACAAGGACCAATTGATGATGAACCTTTAAACAAGAAATGACAGAGGCAACCTTGCAAGTCTCGCATTATACTTCACTATGCAATTGAACAGAAATGAATAAAAGAGAAAACTAATTGTGCAAACTTTGCGTCGATCCATGCATGTATAGATCTTCTAAGAAGAGCAGTACTGCCTGTAGTAACTTTTTGCTTCGTTTTCTCCAGATGAACTTTTGTGCAATATCCATTGCCACCGAAGAGCAGCTTAGGGAATTTGGAATTCTTAAAAAGGTTGACCATCTGTCATTAAAGGGGTTTGTGTCTGAAAAACCTTAAGGGGAAACAAGGAATCAGAAGAAAAGAAAGCTGCTTAGTATGTCACAAGAAAAATCCGAAAAAAAAAAGAAATCCAAAAAAATGAAGGATTCCTCCTCCAGACCGGTAGTTCCAACCAGCAGTTACAAGCAGGTGAAAAATCCAAGCCAGACAGTAGTTCCAACCAGGTCAACAGTCCAATTGTAAGCCAGGCCAGCAGTTCCAACCAGGTCAACAGTGCAATTGCAAGCCTGGCCTGCGGTTCCGATCAGGTCGACAGTCCAAGCCAGACCAGCACTTCCAACCAAGACAACAGTCCAAGTCAAACCACCAAATTCCACCCCTGTCAGATGCCACAGTCAGGTTAGCCCTGCCCGACAGATAAGAGCAAACAGAAATGGCAGAAGAAACCTTGCATGTCACACATTATATTATGCAAGTTAATAGAAATGAACAAAAGAAAAAACCAATAGACCAAATGTAATAAGGTCACTCGTGATTTTGACTAACATGGAAACCAGGCTTGATGTGACAGAGCTTTGCCCTTGACCTTTAAAACGTTTGTGACCGTTCGATTGCCTTACTTTTTCAAATTGTATCGCTTCTGATCTAGCAATTAATAAGTTTGCTTGTTTGAGTTAAAATTTCTAAAAACATTACTCGGCAAATGCCTTTTTAACGTAGATTTCGAGCGTGCTACACTCTCTTAAGGCCAGGAGACAAAGGGCAGAATGTGCGGATGAATGGGGCGGGATCACAGAGACCCAGTGCAAGGTCAATGAGTGCTGAAGACCAGTTTTCAAATCTTCACTGTCGTTCGCTCTTTAACTATGATGAAAGCACAGTATCAAGGACTGTGTGTACCTGGATAAATAATTTTATGTTTCTTCAGTTTTTTACTCTGCCAATATGGTCTCAAATAGAGGAGGTAGATAGTTCCATGCCAGAAAGTTTTAAAGGTTCATAACCCAAAACAAGGGTTCTTCTAGATTACACCAAAGTTAATGTGGAAGCACCAGAATCTGTTCACTTGCAGTGGCGTAGCCAGCCCATAGGCCTGTAGGCCCGGGCCTACAAATTATTTTGACCTAGAAAATTTTTTTGACTGAAGAATAATTCAAAGGAAGAAACTATAAAGCTCGACCTCCACTGCTGATTGTGAAGTTGGACCATTGAGAAAGGCCTAAGTCGACAAGGCTAATTATTAACGTTTCAAACAGTCAGTTCACGGCCCCAGACAGTTGCCTACGTCATCTGTACACATACGTGCACGTGCGAGCAAAGTTTCCCGCCGGATCGGCAGCTATTACTCAAGTGATGGTCTGAAATCGTCTCTCATTGAACAGAAGTTTTAAGAAAAAGGACAACTAATAAGAAGTTCATTTCTTTGTTTTCATATTAAGTTGGCTGTAAATCGAAAGTCAAATTAACAAGTTTGCTGACTTTGGCTTTGAGCTCGAAGACGTACGGTAAGTAGCTATAGTGCTGAATTGATTCAGTTCGAGCTGCACTTACATGCCGTGATGTATATGTACAGCACATTGTGACAAGAAACGTTTTAAATCCGATTTTCTAATTCAAGAGTAAAGTAACGAGAAGCAACTGAAACGGCCCTACTGAAGGTCAATGAAAGAATCAATTTATTATTTCTAATTTGTTCTTAAAAAGTAATTTGAGTTATAATTTCTTCAAAATGTTTCAACCAGACGATTGGGTCAAGGAGGTCAAGGAAAAGTTGCTCAAATTACTAGACAAACGCTTCTGGTTGAATTGCGCAAATGCTATTCTTGTCATGAAGCACTTTTATCACTTTTTCTCAACTGTGTAAACGATACATGTACTTAAAATGTGTTTGTGAGCGACAAAGCAAATATCAACTTTTAAAACTTTTTTTAAGTTGCTACAGTACAACATTGAACTGTATGCGATTAAGTAGCCGGAACCCTTGGCTTAATTGGAGCGTTTTATATTTACCTTTTTTCCTTAATAAGTTAATTGTGGTTCACTTGGTGTACGCAGGTCAGTTCTTATGGCTTCAAAACGGTCTAAATCGGCCTCAGCAGACATCGCTATGTTTTTTACGAAAAAGGTAAGAGCTGACAGCGATGCTCCTAATCAGCAAAATGAGCTGGAAACTGTTCCTTCGGCCGACAAGCAAGTTACCAATGTCTATGCTAGCAGCTCTGCAACTCCTAACATCATTGCTCAACCTCCATTCCCAGAATATGTTGACATTGCAACCACGGCTTTCAAGGAGACCAGAGAAGATACGAAGTTGAAAATTCTCCTTGAAGGGTCGAAATGCCCAAACGGCTGGGATACCTATCGTTTCCCTTCTCATAATATTTCTGGAAAACAGAGAAAGTTGAACTGCAAAATTTTAAAGTCCAATCCTTGGATACGGTACTCAATTTCAAAAGATTCTGTCTTCTGTGCCGTGTGCTGCATGTTTGGGCAGGGGTCTGGTGACAGCTTTTGCAAAGAAGATGGGCAGAATGACTGGAAGAACCTGTCACATTTAATCACTCGTCATTTGAACATAAATAGTGCCCATCATAAATTTGCTTCAGATGCTGCGAATTTTGTTCGATCAATGACTCAGAATAAAGATATCATCAGCGTTGTGTCGACGGCAAGAAGAGAAAAAATAGAAAGAAATCGGGTCATTTTAAAGGAAATAATTGAGAATTTAATCATGCTCGGGAGACAAAACATTGCAATCCGTGGTCATACCCCTGAAGATAGTAATTTCATGGCTTTGCTTAAGCGTGTTGCTGCATCAAACAGCATTTTACAATCTCATTTGCAGAAAGCTCCTAGAAATGCCACATATCTAAGTCCTCAAGTGCAGAACGAAATTATCGAGCTGTGCGGAAAGAAAGTGAGAAATGCAATAGTTGCAGAGTGTAACAAGTCGCAGTGCTTTTCTCTTCTAGCAGATGAGGCAACTGACACTGCAACACTTGAGCAGGTATGCATCTGTGTCCGGTACGTGCACAGGGCGGAGAATGGAGATGTGCAGGTGAAGGAAGAGTTCCTCGGGTTTAAAGAGGCCCCTGGCAGGACGACTGGTGAGGTGATTGCAAATCTCCTGTTGGAAGCTCTTGATGACTACAAGGTGGACACTACTAGTGGCAAATTGAGAGGGCAGGGCTATGACGGAGCTTCCAATATGTCAGGTGTCCGTCAGGGCGTACAAGCGAGAGTGTGTCAAGTGCATCCAAATGCTGCTTATATCCATTGCCAGTCGCATGCATTGAATCTGTGTATTGTCCATGGCTGTGATGATGGCATAGTAAAGGACATGATGACCAAAGTGCAGGAAATTGCTTTCTCCTTCTCCTACTCAGCAAAACGCCAGTTTCAATTTCAAGAAATGCTATCTGAGACACCTGACGCAAGAGAAGAAATGGGCAAGAGGAGGAAGCTACGTACACTCTGTGAGACTCGGTGGAGTGCTCGTGCTGATTCCTTATCAACATTCAAGGCATCTTTTGATGTGGTGGTCAAAGCACTTGAGTTTCTGCACACCATTAAGGACTCAAAGGCAAGATGTTTCTTGAACATTATTCTATCGTTTGAGTTCATAATGGCTCTCGTTGCTTGTGAATGGCTTCTGCAATTCATTGTTCCTCTTACAACATATCTGCAAACAGTTGACATAGACTTGTTGCAAGCCCACCAACAAGCTACAACAGTTATTGAAGCTCTTGCTAAGGAGAGGAACGATGAGTCGTGGGAGAAACTCTACCAGGATGCTGTTTCTATTGCTGAGAAGCATGACGTTGCAGTTAACAGGCCTCGAATTGCTGGCAGACAACAGCATCGTGGAAATGTCCCTTCAACCTCAGCCAGCGAGTACTACAAGCGTGGTTTGTATTTCCCCTTCCTTGACCATTTACTTGCAGAGTTGAATGACCGCCTTATCAAACCTGGGCCGCTATTTAGAATCTCTTGCCTTTTGCCACGTAATGTAGGCAAGTGGTCACCAGCTACAACAACGGTTGATGACATCTTCACGCCTTACAATGCTGACATCCCCGAAGATCTGCAGCAGCTTAGAGAGAGCGAGTGCATGCGTTGGAAGAGCAGATGGGAGAAGGCAAACAATCTACCCGCCACTTTACGCGAGACTCTGGAAGAGTGCAAACCACACGAGTTTCCGAACATTTCCAGAGCTTTCACGGTACTCCTGACTCTTCCAATAACCACTGCGACAGCGGAAAGGTCTTTTAGTGCTCTGGGGAGACTGAAGACCTACATGCGATCGACCATGAAGGAGGAGCGGCTCAATGGCCTTGCACTCATGCATATTCACAAGCATGATGTTGATGTTGATTCGGAAGAGTTCATCAACGAGTTTGCTGCAGCCTCACCAAGGCGCCTCGAGCTGCTGTTTTAAATTTATCTGAACTATCTTTTGCTTTCGTTTTGTTAATTAAGAAAAGGATTGACATACCGATTTCCCAAGGATATAAATCTATTTTTGTCCGTAATGCAGCGTTTGGCTTTTCCTTAACGGCTGAAATTATAATTTGGGAGAAGTTACTGGCTCAGCATACCAATTTTACGCAGTGAGTTAATGTAGCTGGTGCTACAGGAGGTCGAGAACGTGTCAAATATCACAGTTGAATATATGGAGAAATAAAGTTTATTCAGGCAATTGATCATCGAATCGCTTCTTTCTAATTATACTCTTTCCTGCCAATGTTGAATATATTTTTGTAAAAATTGTGTTGGGGATGGGGGGGAAGGGAGTCGCCAAATTGCCTGGGCGAAAGTTTGCATCCTGGCTACGCCACTGACTTGCGCTCACCAACAAGGATAAAAAATGCACAGCAACAGATGTTGAGGAAGACCAGAACAATTTCAGTGTCGACAACAAGGATCAAAAATCTACAACAACAAATGTAAATCTGAAATTTATCTTATCAGCACCAGCAGCAGCAGCTACTGCAACTGGGCTCGCTGCATTTGCCATCTACAAATTATTTTAAATTTTCTCACGTTTTTATTACTTAATTTTAATACTTTTCATTACATATTTCAACTTTTCAATTTTATAAATAATAATGAATATAATAGCTTTTCAAACTTTACTTGAATCTAATTATCTAATTACAAGACGTGGCGACACTCATTTCTTTTAAGGTTTTCATTATACACTCTGGGGATCTTATTTACATATTTTTCTTGTTTTACTTTACCAAGTTAATTTTATGGGTATTAATTTTACGTTCTCGTTGCAACATCCTGCTTGCCCTAAGAAAAAACAACAGTTCTAGCGAAACAGAACGCAGGAAAGGAGAAAAAATCAGAAGAACACAAAGAAGAATGTGATTCAAGTGCTGCAGATGAAAAAGACAGATTTACTGAAACAACTGGAAACACGTGAAGAGGGAATCAAAAATTTTGAAGAAAACTTGAAAGACCTTGAGATAAAAGAAAAGCTTCGCCAGCAGCCGCACAATACCTCCCACCATATCCATTTCAAAGACACTGACAGGATAAACATAATTTACGAGGTTGAAGAAGAGAAGACAAAATTTCAGGGTCAACAACTAGGATAAAAAAATGCACAGCAACAAATGTAAATCTGAAATGTATCTTATCAGCAGCAGCAGCAACAGCTACTGCAACGGGGCTCGCTGCATTTGCCATCTACAAATTACTTTAAATTTTCTCACGTTTTTATTACTTAATTTTAATATTTCTCATTACATATTTCAACTTTTCAATTTTATACAAAATAATGAATATAATAACTTTTCAAATTTTACTTGAATCTAATTATCTAATTACAAGACGTGGCGATACTCATTTCTTTTGAGGTTTTAATTATACACTGGGGATCTTGTTTACATGTTTTTCTTGTTTTACTTTACCAAGTTAATTTTACGGGTATTAATTTTACGTTCTCGTTGCACCCTCCTGCTTGCCCTATGAAAATAACCATTCTTGCGAAACGGAACGCAGGAAAAGAGAAAGAATTAGAAGAACACAAAGAAGAATGTGATTCAAGTGCTGCAGATGGAAAAGACAGATTTACTGAAACAACTGGAACCACGTGAACAGAGAAACAAAAATTTTGAAAAAAACTTGAATGAGCTCGAGATAAAAGAAAAGCTTTGCCAGCAGGCGCAACAATACCTACCACCATATTCATTTCAAAGACACTGACAGGATAAACATAATTTACGAGGTTGAAGAACAGAAAACAAATTTCAGGGTCGACAACAGGGGTAAAAAAATGCACAGCAACAGATGTTGACGAAGACTACAACAATTTCAGTGTCGACAACAAGGATCAAAAATCCACAACAACAAATGTAAATTTGAAATTTATCTTATCATTATCATCATCAGCAACAGCAGCAGCAGCTACTGCAACTGGGCTCGCTGCATTTGCCATCTACAAACTATTTTAAATTTTCTCACGTTTCTTTTATTATTTCATTTTAATACTTTTCATTACATATTTCAACTTTTCAATTTTATACATAATGAATATAATAGCTTTTCAAACTTTACTTGAATCTAATTTATCTAATTGCAAGACGTGGCGATACTCATTTGTTTTGAGGTTTTAATTATACACTGGGGATCTTGTTTAAATATTTTTCTTGTTTTACTTTATCAAGTTGATTTTACGGGTGTTATTTAGAGTACAATTTTACTTACCTTGAACTCAATATTAAATTAAATTTTAGTGAAATGTAGTTCTGAAGGAAATACGAAACATCAATTGGACAAGGAGCTGCCTCCATGAATTATCAAGAAGAGACAATTATGTTCAGCTTAGAAAATGCTAAAACGCCGAAGGAAAAATGCGGGCTTCAAAAGTGTTCAAGTGCATATGTAAAACAAAGGTAATATTCAGTTTTAATTAGGTACTAAATAGTTTTGCTTTAATTGAATCAGATTGAGTGTTCAGTTTACGTTTCATTTCTTTTACTCTGCTATTGGAAAACACCTGCGTGATGCGCACAATCAGAGAAACAAAGATCTTCAGAAACAATTCACCATTCTAAAGAAATGTCGTGGGAAATTTGAATGCTTAATTTACGAAATGCTTTTTATTCAAGAAATGAAACCTAAAGTGAACACTCAATCTGATTCAATATTCAGTTTGTGGCAATTATTGCACACTGAAACTTAACATTCACTTTAAGATTATTGGTAGCTCCTTGAAATAATGGTAAGAAAAAAGTTCATCTACTGTTCACTTTTTCGGCTAGATTGATTTTGCACGTTCATTTAGCTACAAGTTTAATCTTACGGACTGGATGAATAATTTTATTCTCGCCAGCCTTTTTCTTATAAAAATAGTCTACTGCATAATAACCAGCAACATATTTGTTTTATGTTTGTATCTGTTGCCAAATTCGCTTATTTTTACATTGTGATATAGTTCAATTTGATTATGGGCCAGTTCACATGGACATGGGGCACCCCAGGTAGGTGAGGTACCCCGGGTACCCATGGTTAAGAAAGACTTTCTTTCAGATGCACCCTGGGATACTTGGGTGGGGTATCAAAATAATATTGCGCAGTTGCTGAGCATGTATACTAACAAATATAGTGGGTATAGAAAACACGTTCTAGCGGTAAACGCGATTTTCCTTTCTTTAGCATCTTTAGCAGCAGAATTAAAGCTATGCAGTCTAATACTGACCTATTTATCTTTGAAAGACGTCGGGTCCTGAGAATTGGTGTGAATGTAGCAAATCAATATGGTATTGCTGTAACTCCACTGAGGCACATGTGAAGACAAGTATTTAGAGGGAGAGTATGGCGACGATCTGGTCGTACAGAACAATCGTGGCTTAACCTATACAACTGAGACCTTCGAAAACGTTTGTTTTTTGACCATTTGTATATATGTTTACCTTTTATAAACTATAACATAAGATTATCTCAGACGGACAGAGAAATGGTTGATTTACGGAAACCATGTACCCATTCCGCAGCCTTCTGAAAATCCACACAACTATTTCAATTACAAACAGAAGTACACCATAACTGTACAAGCAGTGTCTGATTGGAGAGGGAGAATCATCGACATAGAAGTTATATGGCCAGGCAGTGTTTACGATGCAAGGGTCTTTGGTGATTCTAGAGTCAATAGACTTGAGGGAGGAAAAACTGCCCATGTTCTTCAAAGAAATTCTTCCTAATCGTGAAACAGTGTCAGTTATTTTAATTGCAGATCGAGCCTACCCACTACCCTACTGCATGAAAGTTTGCAAATGCTAGGAACAATGAAGAGGTGATCTTTAATATTATGTTTAGAGCTGCAAGAAACCCTATCGAATGTGCCTTTGGCAGACTTAAAGCCAGGTGGCAAATCCTTAACAAGCGCATAGACATGGTATTGGTCTTTATCCCAGACATTTTGTATGCTTGCTTTGTATTTCACATTTTTTGTGAAAAACATGGTTCAATTGTTGAAGACAATGCAGTAGCTCAACAACTCCCCCACGAAAGATTGCAGCTTAACAATGCTGCAGACCGCCTATATACCTTCAACACTGCTGAGGGAACTTATACATGGAACACATTCAATCTTTCTTAAGGTTACGGTTCAGTTTGAGCGGCGTTTTCAGTAAACTGATGATTAAAGACCACCGCGGTAAAACTGGCAGTAGAAAAAGAAAAAAAAACGAAAATGATGCATAATGGCACTGGTATCGATTTCAATACCTGGATAGAGGTAGTATTCATTGTCGTGTTACTGCCCAATTTAAAATGATCCAGGATTGTGTGACTTGACTAAAACTGCCTTGAATGGTTTCTTTACTCAAAATTTCAAATATGAGACTACTGTTATTGATGCATCTGAGTTAGACCAATATATTGAAGCTATTAATACAGAAAAACTTACAAAATGTTTAACAAAGTTGTTTAACTTAAGAAGAAAGAACAACAACACTTAAGACTCCGAAGAGTTGAATCAACATATGAAGGCTGGCAGTTGTTATTGTCTCGTCAACCATCAAATATACCAGACAAATTTGAATTTAATGATACCATTAGCTTGTTTTACAGCAATGAAGAAATTGCAAACTGTAATCATTACTAACTCATTAAATCTCAGGAGCATTTTGTCAATATCAATGCGGGCCATTCTTCCATAATTGCAAAAGGCATGACTTCTGATGAAATGTCAGGACAAGAACCAACCATTTTCTTAGCCAAAGGAGTTAAAGTAATATTGAAAATCAATTTCTGGGCTTCTGTAGGTCTCTGTAACAGAGCAACTGGAACTGTGATTGATATTCTGTGAAAATGTTCATCAACCACCAGATTTACTAATAGCTGTAATTGTACAATTTTGCAACTCTAGTGGTCCCCTCCATTGGTGATACACTACCGTCCTGTGTAATATCATGTTTTTTTTTCTGATTTACCAGTATCCATCCATGCTCTATGTATGGTGAGACTCTGCCCTATGTGGATAGTTAAAGAGTGGTGTAAGCTACCTTTAAAGGAAGCTGTTGGTGTTCTATTAACTGAGCAGAGATACTTTCTAGGGCTACTCCCTTTTAGATATCTAATTTTTTTAAAATATGAATGCGCCGTAAAATTCTCCTACACTTTGTTTCTTTAATGAAGTGTTTTTGTTGTCTTTATATTTTATATTCTTGCTAAATATTCTGATATATGTACTTATCCACTGATAACATTTTTTTCTGTATTTTTTACATGTGCAGATAAGTTATAGAGTTGGAAACAGCTACTGATATACCAGGTGATCAATCTACTAATTCCCATTCGAATATCTCAAAATGATGCATTGATATGAACAGAAAGAAAAAGCAATAACTTTCTACAGAACAAAAAAATCGAAAATAAGCATGTTTATTTTGTCTTTATTTAAGTGTAATTGCATATGTCATAATGAAAGAGCTCCAAGAGAAAATGGCAAAAGTTACTTTTTTTGATGATTTTACATATACTCAGTTCTAACATAATATTCGAAATTTTATTGATGTCTCTGCTGAAATGTATGAAGTAAAGGACCTAGTTGGTTACATCTCAAACATGATCCCTATGATCATAAGTGGTTTCAAGAAATATTTCAACTGCCACATACATACAAAAGCCGAAAAGAAGAGACTTGTATGCTTCTCTCCTAAAAAATGTAATGGCAAGGTTGCAAGAACAGAAGACCCTAGTAAAGAAAACAAATTCAAAATAAGCCTAAATTCTCCAACAAAGGGCATCATCGTAAATTAAGAGACTAAAATTACTCACAGTATTATGTGAGGAAAGTGCATTTGCTCCAGTCACGGTACCAACCAACTCCACTACCACTCTGGAAACACTGACAAATGCTGTTCCAGAACAGCTCATAACAATCAAATTTGAAGTTTTCAAAAACAAATGCCAAATACAATAATGCTACAAGCCCAACCAAGCCGCCATGCACAAATGTATTAGATCCTTATGCATCTGACAAAGAGCTACACTCGAAACATCACCTTTTTCAAATTCCTACGGTGATGAAAATTCTTTATCCACATTAATTCAAGTTAGATTCCAGAAGCAGTCTTTTGTTCTTGCCGCTCACACCTGTTTCAAGAATATTGGCGTAATTGGGATGTATATCGTGGCTGGTTTCCGCATGTTGAGCATCCTTCCCAAGGGTTTACGCATCACTGGTTGCCTCCCTACGGGGGCAATGAACAATAACATCCTAGCTTATTAGAATTCTGTGATTTGCCAGAAATTATCATTCTCTGAAGAAGACCGTTTAAACGTTTTAAATTTCTAGCTATGAACACAGATCATTCCAATAGTTTTATTGCATTGCTGTTCTTATATAACTTCTGTTCCATATTTGTTTTTAGTTATGGCATGCAGTGACCCTCACAGATCTGCTTACATGTCCAGTTGTACAAATTGAGGTTAGTATTAACAAAAATTTGAAAACATTTTTCTTCAGGTTACTTCTCATATTGTTGTAATTTAGAATTTGCATTGTGTTCAGTTGTATAGTGTAAACTTGTAGTTTGTAACTCAAGATATGTACATGTTATCTGAGACTTACTAAAGACATTTATTTATAGTCATCATTATCATACTATTATAAGAACACAGACACAGATTTACGTTCTGTGTTGACCATTCAAGACGCTGCTATGTGATCTGCACATCTTTTACGATATCAATCCCAATTCCATAGGATTTCAAGACGTAGGGGCCGTAACCCTTTTTCCAAGTGACAGACCAGCTGGATTTCATCCAATAGAAACCTTTGGAAATGGAAATTGCTTATATCGGAGCATGTCAAGGATCTTATGTGGGAATGAAGATATGCATGTGGAACTTAGAGTGCGGACCTTCATAGAGCTCTATTCAAAACAAGAGTTATACTTCAATGATGACTTCATCAAATCGTTAGCAGGTTTAAGTGAATACATCTACTTGATAGCAGTTTCGATACATCTGCAACAGCTAAAGGCAAATCTAAAGAGGAACGTCAAAAAGCTGGCTTTGAAGACGGCAATGCCTCCATCATTAAATCAAACGAGTACTCAAATATGTGGCATATTGTGGCATTGGCTAACGTGACTAGCCTCCAAATAACTCTGTTTATGCAGAAATCAATGGATCATTGATTAATCGTTCTTATATGAATATGTCAATAAGACCATAAAAGGTACATCATCCTGATGCCGTTTACATAATGTGGAGCCACACTCAAAACACCAACCTCTATGCCAGTGCATGCTCCCCGAGTCTCAACGAAATGTCAATGTGCCACACCAAATACAGCATCTAATCTCAAAAAAGAAGTAGTGACAAGCAAAGTGCTGAAAACGTGAAGCACGACAAAAAATACCTCACCCATTTTTTTCCAAAGGAGTGGCCATGCATCCTCGCCAGCTCAAAGTCACACCATGAGTTTCATTGTACAGTTTGTAAAAGGACAGTTTCCTGTGCAAAACAAGGTGTTTGTGACGTTAAGATTCACTTGGAGAGTCACTTACAAATTCAGAATGCAAAGAATATGAAAACCCAGACAACTCTGTTCCAGAGTTGCGTCTCTCAACAAAACACACAAGAGAAGGTATGAAGAGTACATTATATAATATATGGATGATTAATGGCAATTCATACACTGCATATAAACCATAAATGTATGCAAGTTATCTGCTCTACTTAATAATGACTCCTCAGACAACCAGCCTCTTAATTTTATCACTAAAGGTCTGTTGTGTTCTTGATAAATGATTCAAATCTTTCTCTGAAATTATGTATTCGTCACAAGGAGTGTTTTGAAGAAAATTCCACTTTGCAAAAAAACAATATTGTATTAAGCTTATAGCTAATCGTCATTCTGTGAGCAGAAGATTTCTCCACATAAACTTGAATTGTTCTTTCCAGTTCTTATCCGCAGTAAAGTGTAAAGAGGCTCTCTGTTACAGGGCTAGACATTTCTTACCAATTAATGAGCAGTATACTGCCACAGTGAATGCATAAAATTAATAAGTTAAGCTCATATTTATTACATTAAAGAAAGGTCTTAGTGTTGACTAAAATGTCAGTTTTGTAATAACTGAAAACATTTAATTCGATTTCAATGCAAATGGCACAGATTGACAATAAGCAATCTAACAATATAACCTGTTGGTCAACTTTTCTTCTTCTATTATTATTATTTTGTCAATATTAAATAGTATCAACATCATCATTTATCGGTCTAAATTTGGATAGATGGGAAGACAGGAAAAGCAAAAAATTGCACAAAACAAAATCAGACCAAAAAGTATCTGCGGATCAGTGTACAAAAAGTGGACTAAGCTGGAAACAAAACTCAAAGAAATTACAGATCATAAGAACAAAAGTGGAAATAGCCACAAGACGTGGAACTACTTCTCTGAGATGGCTAATTGCATTGGCATGAGTGCGGCTGTAAGGACTACCTATACCTTGAATCCTTATCCTGTCGGCTGTCAAATGAAGGTGAGGAAAGTGATCGTTCTGCTGATGGTAATTACTCGTCTAAAACACCCCAAAAGAAAAACCCCAGAAAAAGGCAAGGAAAGAAACACAAACAGATCGTTTGCATCAGAGATGCTCCAAGAATACCAAGAGAGAAAATAAGATGTGGAAAACAAAAAAGTTAAAATGATGGAAGAAATGATTGAGGACAAAACATTATTTGGGCAAATTTACTCCAAGTGTTGAAAAACAAATGAGATGGTTTCATTTTAATTTGTATTTATTTATTTATCTATTTTGTTTAAAATATGATAATATAGTTTGATGACAGTTTAATGTAAATTGGTAAAAGAAAAGGAAGAAAAAACGAAAATTATAGTGACAAGAAAAACGCAGTGTGGGACAGTCATGACAAAGCAAGCTCCAACTTGGTGAAAGCCCAATAAGATAATGGAAGAGAGACTTTAAGCAAAATACGAATAAAATAGATAATTCACCAAAATATCAATAAACAATTACTAAGAATTTACGTGTAAAAAATATATATCAATTCTTATTAAATGACCAATAATTATTAATATCTAATAAAAAAAAACACTGGCGAAAACTGCTTAAATTCCCAATGGAATAGCTATTAGGACAAAATGATTTCCAAGTATAAACATTGATAACGTTTCGATAAGTGCTTTTTATAGTGTTTAACTGTTATTGTTGTTGTTGCTCGTCCATCGTTATTGACGATGACCAATACACCACAATGTGAATTAAAATTAGGAATTAGTGTTTGTGCCTGATGTGTCTTAGCAATCCAATGCGGGCATAGAATGTTCAATTACAATCTGGACATGGGTGGTTCCCTTGGGACACTGACGGGTAGATCGCTTTGGACTTGCATAGATCTCGCTTTTGCTTAGCCTTCACGACCGTGTTTCGTTCAAAGGTCTCAGCACCTTGACTGATCTTGCTTCACCAATCTGAGCGATCTAGTGCCAGGGTCTCCCAGGTTTTGGTATCGATGTCAAAGCCTTTCAGTGATGTTTTGAGACAGTCCTTGTAGCGCTTCATTTGTCCACCATGTGAGCGTTTCTCCTCTGACAGTTCTCCATAGAAGAACCTTTTCAGGAGGCGTGTGTCGAGCATTCTGATAAGGTGACAAGCCCACCTGATCTGCGATCTCCTTAGCAGGGTGTAAATGCAGGGCAGATCAGATCGAGAGAGGGCTTCAGTATCAGGGGCTTTATCACACCATGTGACCTTCAATAGCTTTCTGACACAGTTCAGGTGGAAGAGTGTTTAACTAAGGCTGCTTTGAATGTATTAACGCCAGGTAAGGTTCTTATTATGAAGACAACCAATTCCACAATTCACAGTTCTGTTGAAATAACTACCTTAAAAAAGTGATGTTCTGCATTTTAAAGGCTGATAGTCTAAAGAGCAGCTATGACGAATGGACCTGGTTATGAGTTTAAGTTGCACAAACTCTGTAACATCAATGTTATATATGCCATTAATGGCCTTAAAGAAATATACTAAATCCCCGATTTCATGCCAGTAAGATACTGGCAAGAGGTTCTGTTTCATAAGTCTTTCCTTGTAAGGAATTAAGGTGTTTGGATACCCTTAGATATGCTTTTTTGCTCGACACTGAACTCCCTCAATTGCTCATAAACCACCAATGTACAGAAGCGTCCACCCTTCACTAGCATAGCCAAGACACGATTGCACCGGGCTTAGATACCGAGGGTGCTTAACTGATGTTCCAAAACGAGGGTTAGATGATCTGTAAAGAAAAAACAGTATTTGGTTGTCTTTGGATGATGTGGAAATGTGGGAACTCCATTCTAAATTGTTGTTCTGAGATCTTTTTAGGTGTCGGTTTGAGAAACGATGTGTTTTCCAATATTAAAGGTGCCTTGAGTTGGAGATTTCTTTCGGGTTACATGTATAGCTTCGCACTTGTTGAGATTAAACTTGATTCGCCATTTAGCAGACCAGTTGAACACTTTATCAATATCCTGTTGAAAGTTAGTAATGTCAGCCTCAGAGTGGATAATACGGAATAGCTTAGTATCATCAGCAAAGAGAAAAGCCAAAGTAGAGCTAGATAACTCATCAGGGAAATCATTGATATACGATAGAAAAAGCAATGGCCCCAAAATACTGCCTAGAGGTACTCCAGAAAGAAAAGGTAGGGACGAAGATGTTGCGCCTTTAATTAACACTTTCTGGCCCTATTTGTTTGATAATCTGTAAACCACTGGAATAATGAACTATTAACATTAGTAGCTGCGAGTTTCTGTAACAAAAGAGAATGATAAACAGTGTCGATTGCTTTGGACACATCTAAAGTTTCTGACCTAAGTTTCAGATTGAGGTGAGTTATCCGGGGCCTATCCAATTCTGTGAAGAAAACAAAGCATCTGAGTGACTGTCTAAAAAGATCCGTGTTGCAAAGAAGATAAGGAACTGCTTAAATGGTTGATTAACCTGTTGAAAATACATCTTTCTAGCACTTTGGAAAGAATACAAAGCAAAGAAATAGGCCTGTAATTTTCCGCGAGTTCCTTACCACCTTTCTTATGAATAGGTATAATCGACGCTTCTTTCCATGATTCAGGTAGCACGCCAGAAGAAAGAGATTTATTGAATAGTTTACATATTGAGGGAACAAGTTTCAATGAAAATTCGTTTCCCAGTACTTCTATTAGAATGATAAATTGAATATCTAACATCAAGGATTTCATTGTCGCTAACATAGTACAATTATGTGATAATAGATTAAAATTAATTTGTTAGACAATAATATTTACAGCAGTTACAGTGCAATGTACTTTGAATTTCAACTTCTTGGTATCATTTCCATTTAGGTAAATTATGTTGAAATGTTTAATAAGCAAAATTTAAAGTTCTTGACAGTAATATTAGCTATTCCATACCCTCCATTTATTTAAGTTGAACTATATTTTGCCATACTCACATACATTACTTATTCTTAATCATCCATACTTGAAATGCAATTGAGTTTAATTTTGAACACTCTGTACCAGGACATGTATTTCCTTTGGCCGAAAAAATAACATGAGGAATGTGGTCAAATTTAAGACTTCGATACAACTATTTCATCAGTTTTTGTTGTTTTCTCTTCAAAGTTAATCTGAATTCCTGAATAATCGTAAGTATGATTATTATTTTTGAGAAAAAGTCCACTCTATACAACTTAATTCGGGACTGTGTGATTATTAGAATCTAGCCTTTCAAACAGCAGCCGTTTTGGACGAAACATAAACTTGCAACAGCTTAAGAAACTGATTGTGATGACCCGCCTCGTGATTCAGTTTTAAGCTGCAAAAAGGTTGAATAAACAATCATTATTATCATTATCATTATCATTATCATTATCATTATCATTATCATCATTATTATTATTATTATTATTATTATGTAAAATCGAAGCACAACAGAATGCCAACATTTTCAAGCGATCACCATTTTGTTTGCTTCCCTCTTTCCAAGAGCCCAAATGGCCGTCAGTACAAGATCGAGAAAAATGAATGCACTCCGGCACCTCGTCGTTGTCATTACAGATCCTTTCACAATAAGATACTATAAATACAGTCTTAATAAAAAAAATACTCGCAAAATTGTATTTGAAATACGAAATTGAGGCAAATGGTGAAAAAGAAAAACACTAGGATTCAAGAAGAAAAACATATGCAGCGTGCCAACACTCATAAAATTCAAAATATTTTCCGTCTTTGAAAAATGCCAAGAGTGACAGTGCAGAATTTAAAAGAATTTCAAAGTGCAAAGTGTTCAAAAACAGGTCATTGGGCTAAGGCCTGTAAATCAGTGAACGTGAATGAAGTGGCACCCTCAGACCTGGATTTCTTTAATGGGGAGGTGATTGACATCGAAACCATTAATAGTGGTACAGTAGGGTCATGGAAAGCTAAAGTAAAGGTTCAGAGAAAAGAAATCTCCTTCAAAATAGACACAGGGGCAGATGTAACAGTGCTGTCACCTGAAATTTATGAGAACCTGCCATCACATCACAAGATGGGGACCTTGAAAACAAAAGTTGTTTTGCAAAGGAGTATTTACAGCCAAAATTGAAACCAATGAGATGGCTGTCGACAAAGAAGTATATGTTCTTCAAGATTTGGAACACCCCTTGCTCAGTAAAACAGCTGCAGAAAAGCTTAAGTTAACCAAACGTGTGGAGGGAATACATAAACAAACCGTAAAAGACAGAGTGATGAATAAATTCCCTGAACTTTTTAAGGGTCTGAGCAAAATGAAAACTGAATATACTATTACCCTTCAAGAAGAGGTCAGACCATTTGCTATCCCAGTACCCAGAAAAGTCCCCATCCCTTTGTATGAGGAAACAAAGCGAGAACTTGAAAGAATGCTAAACAGAGGTGTCATTTCAAACGTAGACTCACCTACAGAATGGTGTGCCCCAATGGTGGTCACATCCAAGGGGAACACAGGAAAGGTCAGGGTGTGTGTTGACTTAACCCAGTTAAACAAGTATGTCCAAAGAAAGAACCACCCCTTACAAGCAGTTGACACCACTATGGTGGCCTACATGTGCCATAGCAAAATCATCAATGTTTACATTACTTTACTTGTATTTACTTGTACGTTATTTATCACAAGTTTATAGTTTCAATTAATCTTATTGTTGTTTTTTATTATTTTTTATTTTACAAGAGTTTTGTTTTATTTCACCATAAGATGGCTTCAATTTTTTTCTTATTTTAAAATAATTCGATATGTTCTATTTTGTTTCAGTTTTATTGCAATATAAGTTTTATTTGAGTTTTGCTGCCACCTAAGTTTAATTTTGCCATTCTTAAAGGAAACTGAATCTGAACGTTAATCGAAAACTAAACTGAACTCATGGCCTATGTGGGCCATAGCCCACAATGCTATGCGTGCATCGTATCCTGGCCCAATTCTCAGCGCCCGTGGTCAAGTCAGTGCTTATGTGCAAAATGACGAAAAGAGGAAGAAAGAACGAGGAATTCCACGCCTTTAAGGCAAAAATTGCGAACAAAAGAATGAAGAAAGAAGAACCAAATAAAAATGCTACAGAAATGGATTATATTACAGTGGAACGTCTTTCCACCAATGTAGAGGGCCATTATCAAAAATGTGCTTGCATTGGTGCTTTAATGATAGTGCCCCTTGCTTGCGAACTTACCATTTCTAACATCAAGGCGACGTGCAAGTGCTTCTTCAATGCTGAAGATATGGAATGCAATATCTTGGCAGGTGAAAGGGGCCTATCATGACTGAGACAAGACTGCACGTTTGTTTCATCGAGAGGAGCAAAGAAAGCATTATGTGCAAAAAACTGATAATCAATGACACTGTAGCACAGCCGATGTCAACGAGATATGTTGCTTCTGTTCCACTCAGTGCTATGTTAAAAATGGGCAAGATTATTCAGTGCGCAGTCATGCCAGAGATCACCAGCAAGGCGGAAATATTTTCTCACTACAACTATGCCAAGTGGTACACCCACCACAAAAAGTACCGTTTGCTTTGAAAGATTGTCTTAAAACAGAGCTCGACAGAATGGAAAACATTGGCGCCATAACAAAAGTTACGGAACTGATAAAATGGGTCAACCTCAATTGTAATCACTGAAAAGAAAAATGGAAAAGTTCGTATATATTTGGATCCAAGAGATTTAAACAAGGCAATGAAAAGAGAGCATTATCCAATAAAAACAGTGGAAGAGATTGCTGCGCAATTACACGGCGCAACTAGTTTTAGCACGCTAGATGCGTCGTCAGGTTTTTGCATGTAAAGCTTGACGAACCGAGTTCTAAATTAACTGCTTTCAAGGCCAGAACAGACAATAAAGATCCCAATCTTAGACTTTTGGCCTTACGTAACACGCCAATTGAAGGTACATGTGTATTGACCTGTCACCAGCCCAGATGCTGATGGAAAGGTGAACAAGAAAAACACTGCCAATGAGAAGACAACTATTAAAACCAAATTACAATGCGGAGATTATCAGAAATGCCCTTCAAGAAGCAAACCAAACAAAAACTGTACTACTATCGCACCGCAAAACCGCTAGAACCAGTAGAAGAGCAAGAAAACGTAAGAATGCGTGACGAAACCAAAAAAATCTGGTTGCCAGCCAGAATCAAAAAAGTAAATGACCAACTGAGATCATATACTGTTGAAACCGAGACTGGAGAATACAGAAGAAACACAAAATACCTCTTCGAGGAAAGGATGTCAGTAGCATCACCAGTCCAACAGAAACCCCCACTGGAGGCAGAGCGAATTCCCCCACTGAAAGTTGATAAACAAGTTACAAGAGCCAGCTCTGGAATTATAACAAAACCTCCAGAACGATATGGATTTTCAACCTGACTTTGTTGTCCTTTTCTATTTGACAAAATGTGATATTGCAAATATGAAATTGAACTAACAAAAGAAAAAAAAACTTTATGAACAGAACTTTATTTTGTTATAATATGATTAACTTTATGAACAGATCTTTATTTATAAAAGAAGGGAGATGCCATGATATTTGACACTACATCTTATCAGGCACGTGATTCCTAATATAATATATAAGTTTAGAAACGTGAATAAAACCATTATGATTGTTCTTGATTGAATACGTAGTCGAGTATTGCTTTTGTTACATGTTGTTAATTAAAGCCTCCTAAAACATTATCATTTGAAGGAAATGTATCAGAAAATTGGAGACAGTGGATACAACAGTTTAGGTTGTATTTGAACGCCACTGGAAGTGACAAAAAAGCTAATAGCTAATTCCTTTTACGAGCGTAAGTGGCCCATTGGATCTGATGCTTATCCCCGGTTTCTGTAGTGTTAAGCGGATGAGAGTCATTGACTCCCCCTGGACGGGACACTAATCCATCGCA
>JAOCPT020000016.1:0-55650 GCA_026546935.2 Palythoa grandiflora | reverse complement strand
CGATTCAGTGTGTATTTACAAGCGAAGGGAGAGGGAAGATTTTCATGATTTGAGAAGACGTAGGCTGAATCTGTCATCGAGACACTGAAATTCTTTCACATGTTATCGATTTCAGACTTAGATTCAAGCGAAGGGAGAGCAGAGATCTCAATGAATCGAGAACATGTATTTTTGAAATTGTCATGGGGATACCTGATTCGTTTTGAACGTGTTCGATTTCAGACTTAGGATAATTGAATGCGTTAAAAAATTTTCACTGTCTCCGTGTGAGATCCAAAGATACGGATTCTTAAAGCATAAAAATTTCTCTCCTCCCTTCGCCTGTATCTTTATCATAAAATGAATTCATCTGATATAAAATCACTGAATATCTTCCAAACGTTTTCGTTTTAAGGCATTCTTTATTTTTAGAAAGCGTTGAAGTTTAAAGGTAGTAAGTATACTAAATTCATTAATGACGATGGTTTTTGATTATATAAATGTTTTTAAAAAATAACCGTGCCTAATTTGACTTGTTCGTGTAGCGATAGTCATCGTTTTGTTTGGTATTTTTAGTAGAAGAGTTTACGTGTTTTCCTACGTAAAAAATTTTTATATCTTGGGATGGAAGTGGCCAGAAGCGATTACTTTCCGTCGTTGTTTCCAAGGAGCGATTTATGGGGCAGGTTGCACGTCGGTGATTTCAAACGATCCGTAAAAGAAGTTTTCGAATACGACCCGGCCTCGATGCAAGAGTTCATCTTCATGTACTTTGGCTACGGATCGATGTCTTTCGAAAGGATGCGGGTTTACAGGATCTTATTTCTAAACGACTTTCCAAAGATCGCTCCCGACGTCTTTTGGATGCCTGCCGTCGAATTTTGCAAAGAGCGCGGACCCAACGATGCTCTCCGCTCCCTCGGACGAGACGAGGACGTCACCGATGTTTTCGAGACCCTGTATCGCATCGACGAGCGTCGTCTCTTGAACGATTGCGTCGAGTCCAGAGAGGTTTTCGACACGTTTGCCGAGGCCATCGCCCGTTCGAAAATGGTATCGCGCGACTTTTTAGAGGCACTATCGGGGGCAGAGGGACTGCCTCGAGTGCCTCTGTCGAAATGCGTGGGAAACGTTTCCGATCGCGGTAAGGCTCGAGACGTCGCGGTGGCCTACGAGAGGGGTGTCGATCCGCGCGTTCACCTCGTGGGAGAGTACGGAGAGCGCGCGCGGCAGCTGGACGTGTCTGCTTTGCTGGCGGCGCAGCTCGATTCCGGCGAACCGGGCCTCAACATACGGCACGCGGTGGGAATCGGGGAGTTTCTCTACATCTTGAGCGAGATGGGATCGCTGTACGCGTACGACCCGAACGAAGGGAGCGCGATGAGGTTGGACGGCCTCGATTTTCCCATTCGAGGCATCTGCAGATGGGGAGATTCGTTGCTCGCGTTGGACTACTCTGGAGCTCTGGCGTCGTCCGTGGATCCGTTGCGCGGATCTTTCGTTCGATTAAACTGCGACGTCGTTTCGCTCGCGAATTTTTCTCGGGTGTTTTTGGATTGCCGCGGAGAACGAATAATGGTGACTCAAGTCCTCGAGACGGAGCCCGACGTAAAACTGGGGGGAACGGAATCGGGAAAGAGGGTGATCTTTTCGGAGATCTTCTCTTCCGGCACCAGAGACGAGACGGGATGCGGGGACCATTTCGGCATCGCGAGACAAATCAGAATGGAGCACGATGCGGGAAACGGTTCGGAACTCGGTTGGGCGGGATTTTTCGAGGACGGCGATATTTCTCTGATTTGCGGAAACGGCGAAACCTTTCTGCTTTCTTTCGTATACGAAAACGACGAGGTGCCGGTCGACAACGAAATCGCGTGCGTCGGTCAGAACGGAACGATCCTGAAGAAAAACGGAGAGATCCGGTGCAAGAACAGGACGATCGCTTTCGCACCAGATCTCGACGTTTCTCGGAACCTCGCGCTGACGTCGCTACCGTTATTAAGTTACGAATGTTTTTCGAAATAAAATATATCCGATCGCGATTTTGTGTGTTTGTTTGAGTGACGGTAATTTTAAATTTTTTTCGTCGGGATCATGGATGAATCCGAGTACGAGGAGTCGCTAAAGGTTCTAGAGGAAATTTACTCCCTTTTTACGCGTAAGGAAAAACGGTTCGAAAAGCCAGCGAAAAGGGATTTACGCTCGGCCGTATTTCAACGATTACTTCAAGTGATGTTCTTGATCGATCCTCTTCCCTTGATTCGGCCTTCTGCACTCGATTCTCCCCCTCTCCTCCCTTCGCAAAATGGGCGGTCTTCGAGTCGGTCATACGTCGAAAGTGCACGTGAAAGTTTACAGCGCGAGTTTTTGGCAGATAGAGTTTCCGCCGATTGTAGAAATTGGGTGTGCGAAAACTGGGAGTCTATTTTTGTTTCGTGAATGATGACGAGTACGTGTTCGAGTCCGATCTTGAAAAGGAGACTCGTCGCATTCTTTTCTTCAAATGTATAAAAGTATGCGCGTCGAAGAAGAGAATGGAACTCAAACGAAAGGCCCCCGAAGAATTTCACTCGAAACCTCTTAAGAGAGGTAAATTCGAACGTAAAGATTTCGTCTTTCATCAGTTCTACATAGATGTGGCCGGGAAGAGAGAGGGACGCGCGTCGTGCGCGACGAGGTTCGACCCGGGAAGTGGCGGCAGCAATGTTCTCCTGCGTTTTTTCGGGAGAACCCAGGACGGAAAGAGCGTCATGTGCAGAGTGTCCGGATTCTACCCTTTCTTTTTCTTCCTCGTGCCCAGGGCGATGTCGGAGAGGGAGCTCGTCGATTTCAAGTCGCGTGCCAACGCGATGTGCGCCAACGATAGCCGCTCCGGCACGCTCGAAGGTCCTGCGGTGGCGCACGTCGCGAACGTTCGGGCCAAGAAGTTATATTTCTTCGACGATTTGATCGAGAGCAATTTCGTGCGCGTGTTCGTCAACGACGTCTTCGGTTCGAACAGGGTGAAGCGAGCGCTGCAGAGCGGCGATCTGCTAGATCGGTCCGTCTGGGGAGATTGTGAAATCTACGAGGGGTCGGTCAATTCCGAGTTGCAGTTCATGGTGGAGCAGGATTTCAGCGGTTTCACGTGGCTGTCGGTGCCCTACGGGAAGTTCGAAACGGTGAGCGGCTTTCGGAAGGAGAGTTTTTGCGACATCGAAATCCGATGCCGCCTCAAAGATTTGAGCCAGGTGTCGCTCGAAGAAGAAGCGGGTAACGCGATCGCGCCCCTGAAGATCCTCAGTTTCGACATAGAATGCCTCGGCAAACCCTCCTCCTTCCCTTCGCCCGATAGTGATCCGGTGATTCTCATAGGGGCCGTCGTTTCGGATTGCCTCTCTTTCCAGATCGAGAAAAAGGTCGCCTTCGCGTTGAAGGACAGCGATCCCGTGGAAGGAGTGGAAATTCGCAGTTTCAGAAGAGAACGCGCCATGCTCGAGGCGTTTCGCGATTTCGTCGTCCGGGAAGATTTCGACATCCTCGTGGGATACAATTCGACGTTTTTCGATCTGCCGTATCTGATGGATCGATCGGCCGTTTTGGGCGTCGATGCGTTTCCCTATCTCGGGCGCCTGAAGGACAGGAAGAGCGCGGTGTCGGACGGGTTCTTTCATTCCACCAACAAGGGTCGTCACGAACGCAAGAGCACCAGCGTCGTCGGCCGATTTCACCTCGACGTTCTCACCGCGGTCAAAATGTCGATCAAGGCGCGCTCGTACAAGCTGGACGACGTGGCTCGCACCTACCTCGGAGAGAGCAAGGAAGACGTCCATTACACCGAGATCGCGAGACTGCACGAAGGCTCGTCCGAGGAAAGGGCCAGACTGGTGCGGTACTGCATGACCGACTGTCTGTTGCCTTTGAAGCTGGCCAAGAAACTCTCGCTGCTATTCGGAATGTTCGAACTATCTCGCGTGTGCGGCCTCTCCGTGTCCCAATTGGCCGTGCGCGGCGAGCAGATAAAATGCCTTTCCATGCTCTTGCGCCAAGCGAAGGAGAGGGGATTTCGCGTGCCCTCGAATCCTCCCTCGATCTGCGACAGAGCGTACACCGGAGCGACGGTGCTCGATCCGAAGATCGGCTACTACGATTGTCCCGTCTGCACCTTGGATTTCGCCTCGCTGTATCCGAGCATCATGATGGCGCACAACCTGTGCTACACGACCTTTCTGCGACCGGGAAGCGCCGAGCGGTTGGGTCTGACCGAGGGCAAGGATTACGCGACGTGTCCCAATGGGGAAATGTCCGATTCGTTCGTAAAATCGGAAAAGTATCGCGGCATTCTGCCCTCCATCCTGGAAAAATTGATAGCGCAGAGGAAAAAGACGAAGGCGCTGATGGCGGCCGAGAAGGACGAGTTTAAAAAGAGGGTGTACGACGCCAGGCAGCAAGCCTACAAACTGATCGCCAATTCCTGTTACGGTTTTACCGCCGCTCAGTTGCTGCCGCTCGTGCAGATCGCTCGCACGGTGACCGGCTACGGTCGATACATGATCGACGTCACCAGACGGATGGTGGAAGAATCGTTTTCCGGCACGAGGGTGATCTACGGCGACACGGATTCGGTCATGGTGGTGATCGAGGGCGCGAGCCTCGAAGAGTCGTTTGAGATCGGCAAGAGGGCCGCCGCATTCATCACGAAGCAGTTTCCGAAGCCGGTGGAGCTCGAATTCGAAAACGTGTACTCGAAGTTTTTGCTGTTGAAGAAAAAGATGTACGCCGGACTGTCGTACACTTCCCCGAAACGCCCGCCCGCGTTGGCCACGAAGGGAATCAAGGTGCGGCGGCGAGACAATCCCGAATTCCTGGGAGGCTTGCTCAAGTCCGTCTTGAATGCGGTATTCGTCGACGACGACTTCGACCGGGCGCTGGAGCTGATCAAGGACGTGGTGAGACGGATGAAGTTACAGCAGATGGATTACGACGACCTGGTCATATCGAAACAATTGAAAAACTATCCGCAAGATTGCAAGAATCCCCAGGCGCAGACGCACGTCTGGAAAAAGATGCACGAGAGGGATCCCGGGGCGGCACCGAAAGTCGGGGCACGAATTCTCTTCGTCTTCACCAAGGACTCGTGTAAGAAATTGAGCGAGAGGGCAGAGGATTCGAAATATGCCAAGGAAAATTCTCTGCCGCTGGATTGGGATTATTATCTCGAATGCGTGTCCAAGAGCGTGATATCTTTGCTGGAACACGTCGCCAAGAGTATAAAAGGATGGAACAAAAAGAGACTGAGGAGGGAATTGTTCGAGGGCGAGCATACGAGGAAGATAGTCAAAACACGTAAGAATTGCGGACTTTTGAAATTGGACGGCGTGTTCGGTTGACGGTATTTCATTAAATTTTTTTGAATCGACAAACGTCACGTTACTCGGCTCGAAAATAAATAGAACGCGCCAGTTCGAAGATTTTTCATTCCCCTTCGCAAGGAGAAAGGATGGAGGGTTGCGACTTTCTCGACGAGATCAGTAGCAGCGAAGAGGACGCTGGCGCCAGCGACGAAGAAGGAGAAATCCACAGCGACGAAGAAGGAAGACGTTCCAACGAAGAGGAGGAGGAGGTCGAAGGGGAGGAGGAGGAGGAGGACATCGAAGGGATGGAAAAATATTCGGACCCGGTGAAAGTGAGGGAGAAGCGAAAGAGGGGGGGAGACGAGGAGGACGCTTTTCGCGAAAAACGTTCGAAGAAAAGAAAGAAAGAAGAAAACGACGAAATTTACGAGAGGATCCAGGGACCTCTGACGAACTACGATTCCGTGAAGGACATCGAAATAACCTTCAACGATGGTTGCGACTCGAAAGATTTCGACGAAGGAGAACGAGACGCGCCGATGTCATTCGATAAGTTTCTGCTGGGTGTAAAAGAGAAACATGCGAAAAACGACGACGCCGTCCAGATCGAGCTCGGGGCTTTGGATATCATTTCGAGAATGAATCGGAACGACCAGGACGACGAAGAGATCGTGGAGTTGGCATTCGACGTTCCTGAAGAAAAGATACAACATTATCTCTCCGAGTTAGATGGTGGAAACCTATGCGCGAGGTTGTACGACTCTAAACCGCGCAAGGTCGCCGCGCTTCTTCGGTTCAGGCGTCACGATACGCGCTCTTCCCTAAAGAAAATGCATTTGGAGTTCAATCGCGAGGATATTCTGTTCGTGCCGATCGTGTCGACCCTGATGAAAACGGATTACAACGACAATTTTTTATCCGCGATGGACGACGGCGGGGTTATCGTCGATGCCTTCAACCGTTTGAATAGATGTTTTGCCATGTGTTACGGCGATCGCAGGGACTTTAACTTTTTGTGGGAAAAATCTGTCGAGATATCCCAGGGCACGGTCAGAAAATCCTTGCACAACCTGCGAAAGAGACTTACGGATCCCATCGAAAGAAATCTGAGAATGACCGAGAACAGACAGACGTATCCGTCGCTCGACGAAATGACTCCAGACCAATGCAAAGCGAAGATGGACCACGTGATGGGACGGATGGAATTGATTTTGAAACGCATGTTCGGAACTCTCTTCAAGTTGAAGAAACCGGGAAAGAAAGAAACAAAGAGACCGTACGTGTTCGAACGCAACAACAGTCTAGCATTTCTGTGCTGGCAATTAGATTACGGGTTAAAAACTTACTGAGAAGAAGAACAAGAATAAAAAAAAAACAGACACGAACAAATCGATTTTGATTTTACATAAATTTTCTTTTATTTAGATTCGCTGTAAGCTACCAATAAAATTTTGAACTGTCGGATGAAATATGGTTATTACTAGTATCGCTCTTAGTATCATAAAAGTTACGCGAAAGGCAAAATAGACTTGATCGTCGTTTAGCTGGGGACAGAGGGCGAATAATCCTCCTCCGTTTTTTTTATTGTACATCTGCGACAAGCACTCGGTGCTGCGTCGGTTCTTGGTGCATGCGTAGTAGATGTTAGTGCAGCCGTTGGATAATCTGAGTACGTTATTCGAAAAATCGGCTGCGAGTAGGGCGATCACCGTTTCCCATATACGAATCGATTGGAAAATTTCGACGTCTTTGAAAAGAAAAAAGAGTAGATAAAAACCGTAAGTCCATTTCGAAAGAATGGAGTAAGTTTCGAAGTTCCAAAACTCCATGGCCACGTCGAATGTCATGAAAATGTAAGCGGCCGACACGAACGGCGAAATTCGATAGCCAATGTGTCGGTTGGGCATGTGTAGCAAGCGCCACGCGTAGCAACCGAAAGGCAACAGCAATCCGAAGATCATTTCGAGATAGTAGTATTCGGGAGGGAGGCAAGATTTGCCGCTGGCTTGAGTCATTCTGTTCTTGATGGCGGCCGTGTAGCAGGTGTCCTTGTCGGCGGTCGCCATGCATCGAGTCAATATGTTTTGCGTGGTACCACACTCGATGATGGCCCCGAGGTTGAGCGTGTACGAGAGGGCGGTGGCAAACAAGGCAAAAACGACGACCACCCATTCGACCTCTTCCAAATTTTCTGGCATCAGTATCATGATTATGACTAGCGAAACGAACGTACACGGATCTATTCCCATCAGCGGGTTAGGGTCTTTAGACAATGCAATCGAATGTATCCAGAGAGACGTGTAGAAGAACAGCAAAAGGAAATCTGTTTTAACCCTTCCCTCCCTTCGCTCTTTATCCGTCATCTTTCGATTGCGCGTTTGGCGTTTCGTTTAAATGTCGGGATAGATGACGCGTTTTTCCGTCTGCAGTAATCCCGACAGATGTCTTTCGATTTCGGGAGCGCCGAAATGAGTTTTTTTGGGCTCGAGGGGCAATCTTCCGTATACCGCTTTTTCTGTTTCGTCTAAATAGTAAAAACAGTCGCACGCGTCGGTGGTGCGGTTGTGCATGAATGCAAACGACTCCTCCACGCTGCCAAAGTAAAACGGCGCGGATGGTGCGAGAACGTGTAACATCAGGAGACCCAGGGCGAAGAGATCGTTGCAGCCGCTGGAGACGAACCTGGGATCGGATCTCGAAAATGCTTCCGGTCCCTTGTACGAGTGGTGCGCGTGTCGAAGCGTGGTGGCGTCTCTGGCGGGTTCTTCGTCGTGGAACCTGACATGTTCGAATCCTCGAATCTTGACGTACTCGCCCCCGATTCCGACGGTGTCGGGGTTGATGTTCCCGTGGCTCTTGAAAAATTTCAGAAAGATGTACACGGCCTCGTAGATTCCTTTGGCGACGTGCATCCGTTTGTCGCTCGTGTTTAGGTCGATCTGCGTTATCGGCGTAAAATTTTTCTCGACGAGTTGCGTGAGTCCCGCCAACGGCGAAAGGTCGAAATAGAGTAATTCTTCCACGTGCATCTGCAATCGTCTGTCGAGTAGACAGGAATTAAGACGTACGAAAAGCGAGGCGTAGTCTCCGTAAGACACGTACTTGTCGGCGGTCGGGCCGGTTGTTTCGCCTCTCATCCTTCGCATTTCGCTCGTGTTGTTTTTCTCTTTTACGCCCCATTGCGAGCCTAGGACGATCGACCCTCGCGGTTCCAGAGCGTCGTACTGGTTTTGCCACTCCACCGTCGCGTACTCTTTTCTTTTCGTCTGCTCGAGGAATTTTTCCGAGAGTGCGCCGACCTCTCCTTTCAACCGCGTAAACGGTATCTTGTCTATCTGCGCGTGGTTTCTTGGCCACGACGGGTCTGTCGACGTTCCAAACTTCCCGAAAAAACCGAGGGGTGTAAGAGATGGGGTCGCCGAATCGTTCGCCATTTTCGAAGCAGTTGAGAAACTCTGGCTTCTTGAATAATACTTCTAGAGATTTCATCACCTCCGTCAGGCCGCTCTTTTTGTTTTTTATTATCCCCAGCGAGTTTTTTTCCAACGGGATCTTGGTGAAGAACCGCTCGAAGACGATCCATATCAGTCGTTCGTCCGGAAACACGTTGACGTTGCAGAGAGGTTCGAGGTTGTGTCGAAAGTCCGGGTCCGGCGTGAATTTTCGTCCGTTGCACACGTTCATGCAGAGCACGATGAGGATCGCCTCGCGATATTTTGTCATGTGCACGAAATCCTCCTGTTGGCACGTGGACAGTCGCGAAATGACTTTATGTATCAGATGGAGGAAGTTGCGCATCTTAGTTTCGAGCAAGATGAACAGGTGACGGTCCAGCGGGCCGTCGAACAGAAATCCGATGTCGTTATCCTTCGTCTTCTTTCTCTTTTTCAGGTGTTCGTTGTAGTCGCGACGCACTTCCGGTTTGAAGAGCTCCCTCAGGAACGGAAGGAATTTGGAGTCGAAGGTTTTGATGACCTGCCCGAACGCGCGGTTGATCCTGGACGTCGCGGAAGCGGAATTCTTTTGCCTCTCCTTCGCTATCTTGACGATGGAGAGGGGATTCGCGAACGCCGTTTCCGAATGATGGGACGCCCTCGATATGTGGCAGTTGAAGTTGGCTTCGACGTCGCTCTTCGTCGTCCTGCACGTCAGCGTGCAGATGCGCAGGGGCATGACGAACGACATGCGGCCCCAAGCGCTGCCGCAACGGTGTATCGCTTGGTGCCGCAGACAGACGAAGGTGTTTTGCAACAGCTCGATCGTCGTCGGGGCGTTCAGCCGCTTTCGAACGCCGTCTTCGCTCAGAAAGTGAAAGGGAACCTGCAAAAGTTCCGCGGGTAGGATCTGAGGGAGCGCGTTCCATCGTTCGCAGTTGCAAGGGCGATCGTCAGTTAGAGGGTGGCGTGTTTTCCAGGGTTGTAATTTACAGTAGTTGATCAGAACGAATAGCGTATCGTCGTCGGCCAGATCTAGTTCGTTTCTAACGTAGTCTTTCATGTTTGCTAACAGGATTTCGCTTACGTCGCAGACTGCCCGGGGACGCAAGGCGGACGAGATCATCTTGGACGAGGGCGCGGTATTGCATCCCGTGTTGGTGGCGGGCGTACTGCCCATGGCGATAGAGGTCGGCGCCGGCGTCACCATCTTGTCTTCGCAGGATACGTCGGAAAACGGCTGGTTCAATTCCATACTATTCGGAGAGGGAATATCCACCTACAGGGTTCAGTTCATATGTGACGAGTGTTCGGGGAAACAGCTCACTAGTTGTATCCATAATGCGCATTTAAATCCGGACGGAATAGATTTGGAAAAACACGCGGTCAAAACCATCATGGACGCCGTGGACAAGGACGCCTGGTCGAGAGAAATCCTGGGACTGGGAAAGTACTGCAACAAGCGAAATCTCAAGTATTACACGGAAAACGACGTGATCGGCACCTTCGATGCTGCCGCGCACAGAGAATTAACTTTGGAGACGATCGAGAAAATCGACGTTCTGATCGCCGCACTAGATCCGGTGCTCTTCAATTCCGAGACGAGCGAGGCGGCTAGCGTGGTGATAGCGAGAACGACGGATGACGATTTCATAGTGAGTAAAAAAGAAAAAAAAAGCGTCGGATCTCTCTCTTTCTCTTTTTTTTCCTTTATTTCATTTCAAATTAAATCATTCTACACAGAGAGAGTCTCGTAAAAGCGAGCAAAATTGACGAGCCGGGAATCCTCGAGCGGTTTCCTCACGGCGTTATCCCACTTGGGCGCGATCGGTTCGATGAAGCCGATGGCAACGCTGACGGCATGCTCGACCCGATCGGCGTCCCACAACGGCATCAGCGCGAAATAATCCTTGTTTAGTGCGTGCTTCTTCATGTACGTCACCAGTAGATCTTTGAAGGGATGACTTTCCCACGTCCTCTCGAAAATGACCAGATCGCAAAGCAGCAGGTACGTCACGATGATGTGGACGACGATGTTGTTTCTATCGGGCGAATCCCGTAATGTGCGGGTCATATCGAGCAAGCGTCTGAGAAGCGCTCTGGATTGGGACGCCAGAATGACGGCGTTGACCATCTTTTCGTCGTGGGATGTCGGTTTCGGAAGGGGCGAGGGTAACCCGTAACTTTCGGCCGCCACCTCCACGAACAGCGGCGGGTCTTGGCGCGCCAACTGCGACAGGTGGCCGCGATCGGTCAGAAAAGTGTTTAGGAACTTTTCGTCCGGCACCGCGCCGTTGAAGAGCCGTTGAAAGTACTGCGTTTCGGCGTGCAACATTTTCGCGCAAAATCTCTCTGCGATTTCGAGATTTCGATCCGAAGCTCCGCGCGACAACGTTTCGACGTGCTTTTTTCTTCTCCTCCTCCGCAGGTGCTGGCCATGGACACGTTTCATTGCGAAGATCGAGATATGCCGTTTATGAGCCCCGTGCACACCGAACTGGTCTTTTATCAATTGTATAAAGTCTACGAAAAAATTCCGGCCCTGATGTTCAAATTACTAAAGATCCTCATCGAGCGCAATTCCTCGCAGCAGCTGGTCGCCGAATTTTATCTGTGGATGCAGAACAAGATGCAATGTTACTTTGGGCAAACGGAGGTTCACGTTTTGGCCACCAAGACCAAAAACGGAGAACTCCAACCCGGAATAATGACTCGCGATAAATTCTTTCTGTTCTCGTTCGGTCACACGCTGGTGCGGAACGGAAAGCTATGGGTGTGGAAAGATTTCGTCACCATTTCGCGGGCACTGAGGAACCGCCTGGACGGGAGAGAAAAGGTTTTGGGTTCGCTGTCGTTGGAAAAAGAGGAGTACGGAGAAGATCCGAACACAACCGATCGCCAGTGCACGCTTCGTAAATTGATCGCACAGTTTATGAACGCGGAAATAAAAGAACAAAAAATTTCCAAGAGCATATCGGGAAAAGGTCATAAAAAGCCCGACGATTTGATGACCGTCATTCACCTGGCTTTGGCGGCCTTGAATAAATCTGATATTTCGGCACCGACCCTCGTGTTTGGCATAGATGTGATTTTTCCCACCACTACGATACCCGGATTAAAAAATTGAAAAAACACCACGACCGAATCGGGGCGAAGAGGAGGGAGAGGAGGGGAAGGGGATCCATCGTTTTGGAAGATTTTTTAGTTTGTTATAAAAGATGACAGATGTGAAGAAAAACGAGAATTCGACCGTAAAATAAACTTTTCCTTCCCTTCGCAATATCTGCAAGTTTAAAAAAAAGCGTTTTATCGATTGTTTTTATCTTTATTTTCTAAAGATCGGTTCGATTGGTTTTACATCGAAATATGACCTGTGATTTTGTAATCGTTTAACTGGACGAAATAAATGATTCGAGAAAGCAAGCTACGTTTCCAGTTTGATGCGTTGAGAACGAAACACGTCTTCGTCGGGCGTCTCGAATAGTTTTGACTCGTCACGTAAGAAATAAAGTTTTTTACAAAATTGATGCCAGAAAATTCATCTTTGTACGGATGCGGAGCTGCTTTCCAGGTTTCGATTCCCTTTATGTTTTTGACGAGTGCGTATATGTCTTCTTTTTCGTTCGGAGATACCAATAGTAATGTTTTGCCTTTCCTTTGTGCATGCATCGATAATTTTTGCAAACTCGCTCCCTTTCTCAGAGCGTGGTCGTTCAATCTCTGTCGGAAAGAGTTTTCGTCGCTCAGTAATTTCGAGAGCTCTCGGTCGATTTTTTTTGTTCCGAAAAAGGAGTTTTTCGTTTGTGGATGCCGTCGTGCCAATCCCATGTTACGGAAAAATATCCGAATCGTTTCGTTGTCGATTTCGCAGTCTCCTTCGAGGTACCATCTTTTGACCGTTTTACGGATTTTCGGAATGTGGAGAGCTTTGGAAAGCGCGCGAATGGGTTCGAATACGTTGCGCGAAAGCGCGAGCGAGTTAAAGAGACTTTCGATGATCGGATCCTGTACGGATTTTTCGGCCATGTTGGGAAAGTCTTTTCCAAAGATTTCGTTTTCGCGCAGACCCAAGGGAACGACGCGGGTATTTGCGGGAAGACGGAGCAGGAATGTTGCGATTTCGTCGTCGGGCCAATTGCGCGGCTGTAATATTCCGACGCGATGGATGCCGGTATTCGTCGGCGATTCCAAGTCCGATTCGGTGGGTGGGCACCTAAGATTTTGACGCAGAGAAGCGACGAAGCGACATACGGCGTCGAAATCGTCGAGATCGAGGTGGTTTTCGACGAAAGGTTTCGATCGATAAAAATTGACGACGTGGTGGGGAACATCGGATCGGGGAGTATGAAAAACCTCATCCGGCAGAAAAGATGACATTATCTCTCTGGTGGTAAATTTTTCGTCGAGTTGTCCGGCGGTCGGAAGATTGTAATTTTTCAACCGTTTGGCAAAGTCGGAAATCTGGGCTACCGCGGCGGCATCTATCTTGAATTTGCGGTAAGCGTCGACGGGAATGCGAATATTTCCAGCACTTAGGGCTCTGATGGTCTTACGCGCTTCGTTGTCTTCGTCTCGTTTTTCCGACATCACTTCGGAACATTCGAAACATCCTTCCATCACGACGTCGTCGTCGACGAGTTTGGTCAGTCTTAGAATGTTTCTATATTTTCGGACGCATTGTGGCGAACGCAGTTTTGCTTTCCGTATTCCGCTCCTGTATATTCCCAGATCTCGTTTCAGACAGGAATCCAACCTGATATCGTCGATTTTCTTGTTTGCCGAGAGACGTTTGCAGAGGGTGGCAACGTATTCTTCTTTTTTCCGGTTCTTAAAGATTTCCCCGTAGCGGCGTAGGTCTGCTTTTTTCACCGTTGTCGGACACGTTATGGATACGATGTTACCGTTCCAAAATTTGTAAGTCGACATGGGATGGACGAGTTGCGCGGGTAATAGTACCACCTCTGTTTGGTTTTCTTCCCTTTTGGTGCTTCCCCCTTCTTCTTCCTCTCCCTTCGCCGGTCGAAAGGTTATCAGATGCCCGCTTTCATCGATCTCGGTTATCTTGGCGCTCGTTATTTTGTTTCCGAAGAGAAGAGACATTTTGGCTTGTCGCGATTTTGCGGGGGATTAATTTTTTTTGTTTAATGGACTTTTTATATCACGATCTTTCATTATATAAATTTATCGAATTTTTTCTCGTTCCGGCAGTTTATAAAGTCGATACGACGTGACGATAAGATGAAGTTCGATCCGGGATTTTATTTTCAATTTCACTGGGATCCCGCTGCACAACTCTTCGAGGATCCCAACCCGGTCGAGTCGCACGCAGAGGTGTACAAACTGATTCCCGGCCAGGGAACGTTATTCGATCTATCGATAGTCGACGAAGAGCATCCGGTATGGAAAGCGCACTCGAAAGCCGAATCCCGGATAATGGATCTCAAGCAGGAGGAGAAAATAGGAATCGTGCCGACGATGGGCGTTCCTCTCTTCGTCACGACGTGTTTCTACGAGGACCGCAAGCGGCACATGCAATGCATAGTCACCGATCTGAATTACGGGCGTCTGATCGACGACGCGCAGACTCCTTTGAGTCCGTCTCACGTCGAAATCGTCAAGAAGACGATGAACCTGATCTACGGAAATTTCACTTTCAACGGTCTGTCGTTGAATTTCGACGCCATTCCCGAGACGTGTTTCGACGACAGGAAAGTGTCGCGCGAAATTCTCGTAAACAACGCCCCCGTGGAAGCCGTGGACAAGTGGAACCCTCTCTCGAAGAAAGCTCCCATGTTGGAGCAACAGTTGCAAAATTCCTGGATGACGAGTAAAAAACATCCCGGGACGGAGGAAACGAAGAAAATGAAAGACGAATTGGAGCAGTTCTACGACGATTGCGAGAGGGACATTTCCAACGTGTTGCGCCATTCTTATTTTGCGCTGATGTTCAGATTCATTCTGAATCTCGAGAGAACCCGTTTTTACCAGAGCCCGAAATTGGCCGCGAGACAGAAACGCGAGCGCATCCGTTTCGACAAGAACGCACTGGATTCCGGCCATCCGAGCGCAAACATACACCCTCTGAACATAACCAGCGCTAGGGTGGTGAAGACGATTTCCCAAAACAATAAGGTGCGCATAACCCTCGAGTTTGGTCACGGATCGAAGAAGGACGGTAAGAAGGGGGACAAGTCGGGCAGGATCTTGGTGTGCGGCACTCTGGCTCCGACGATGGAGGGGCCCTGGGGAAACTACGACTGCGCTCTCACGAAGGACGTCTTCGAAAGGCAGAGCCAAAAAGACGAGGAGCGATTCAAGAAGCGAAAGAAGAAAGACACGAGCGCCATGAAGTTCGGGATAGAACCTTCCAAGGCGATCTTCAAGAGAGAGGAGGACAGAAACCCGGCGGACAGGGAGACTTTCGTCGACGTGACGTTTAAGGATGCCATAAAACACAACGTCAACATCATGGCTCCCGACTGTAACGCCCCCCTGACGATTCGCGCGGGCCACATGCGCTACGAGTTTATCGTTTTGGCAGTGTACGTCGGTCGCTTGATCGAAAATTATCAGGAGAAGAACGGGAATGCGAAATATGTACTGCCGGGTCTGCTCGCCGAAATGATAAAGAACATTTCCTTCGCTTCCGTTCATTACGAAACGACCTACAAGCTGTCCCTGAAGCCGGGAGGTATGGTGAAATTGAATTCGTTCATCACCTCCAAGCGGTTCGCCAACGGCCAGAGCCAAGAAACGGAGTACAGAAAGTGGAGCAGGGCCATCTTCACTCCGGGATCCGATTCCGAAAGAATAAACCAAGATTTCGTAAAGAAGGTCGTCGAAAAGGAACGGGTTCCCGTGCCCTTTTACGTCGTGAGGGGGGTCGATTGGTTCGCGCACCCGCATCCGGACGTCTACTTTTGTGCCATGGTCGCCGAAGACTACCTCAGGGCCGTGCATTCTTCGGCGTACGTTACCGCGGGGGTGGTCATGTCCCTGAAGGAGGGCGAACAGTTGGATCTCTCTCCGGAAACCAAAACCAGCAAGACGTATCCGCTGCACGTCTATCCCAAGGAAAAGTTCTGCAAGAGCTGGAATGCCGAGAAGGAAATGACCGGGGAGGATATCAAGTCGAGCATCAGAGACGCGCTGGAGTTCTCGCTCGGATGCGACGACCGCGGCATCGAAGATGTGAGATCGGAAGATTTAGAATGCGTGCTCGACGAATGCAATAGGCACTTGATACCCGAGGAGATCGTGGACGAGTTATACGCAGAGTATAGACTCGAGAGGGACATCAAGAGAAACACCCCGGCGGAGCACCGCTTTTCCGATCGATCGAGAAAGAGTAACAAGAGGAAAGGGTCCGAGAAAGAGAGAAACCTCGACGCCAAAAGGCAGCGATTGTTGGACGATTCGATCTTCGGGAAAGATCGAATCGACGACGGCGCGAATGATGACGAAAGCGATTGCGGGGAAGATGTGGTGGACGCGGATTCCGGCGGGGAAAGCGGTTGTGAAAGCGCAGATGAGATAATTGCGGATTCCAGCGAAGAGGAAGGGGGGTCGGAAGCCACCGCTGCATCGGAGGAGGACGAAATAGGGGAGAAAGAAGAAGTCGTTCCACCCAAACGGTCATCGAACTCGATGTCGAAAAAGTCGAGCGAGAAGTTCGCTCTAGAAGAAATACCGGATCGCGAAGCGAGTGTTAATAAGAAACTCTTTTTATTCGAAAAAAAAACTACAAAAACAGATAAACAGCGCAATATGTCGAATGCGGAAATCAAAAACGTAACCAAGGAGCTTCTCTCTTATTACGACTTTTCATTTCCCTGTAAACCCAAAGACTTAAACGACGACAAGCTCGGTAATTCTACGGCAACCGTCGCCGACAAGGAAGCGATGTGTAAAATCATAAACGCCAAACTGAAAAAAAGTAGAATGTAGATCTCGTGTAGCATATCATGTTTAATAAAGAATACTCGTGTAGATTACAGTTCGGATAGTTTTATTGTCATATCCGCGGAGCCCGTTTTTAGACATCTTAATAAAACGCAGTCCTTTTTCACGGTGATCGAAGTCTTTTTAGGACCGTCATGCACGGCGTTACACAAAAGGCAAAATCTATTGGAATTTACAAAAAAACGATCGTGTCCCGTCAGTTTTTTGAAATTGGATCTACCGGCGTCGTTCATCCGCCTTAAAAATCTCTGTACTATTTCCTCTACTTTGAAACCGTTTAAATTTGAAATAGGATTGGGGATAAAATCGTCGGCCGAATCGTAGAGAGCTTCTCGGCTCTCCGGGTCGTCTTTCGATACTTCCAGTCGCTTTCCCGCGTTAGAACGAACGCCGTTAAAATTGACGTGACACAGGGCGCTTTCGATTTGCTCGAAAATACTGATCTCTTCTTCCGTTCCTTCTTCTTCTTCTTCCCTGTACGGAACGAGACGTCGTTCTCCGAATTTGTATGCACCGGGCAATCGTAGAGTCGCGATTTCATCTATGAAAATCTTTCTTTCCGTCTGGAAGAAAATCGAAGAAAAATCGCGAACGTCTTTTTTTTGTGCAAAATTCACTACGTATCGTCGGCCGTTCAGATACGCGGCATATTTTTTCCTCTTCATTTCGAATAAAAAAACTTTCTCGGTCGCTCGATCTTCGGAAGGGCTGGATATATCCAGCGTCGAATCCCAAAGAGCGAGATAAGAACCTCTGTTTTCTCGTACCAGTCTAATTGCCTTTTTTACCAATTTGAGGTATGCGGAATAATTTTCCACGTACGTGTCTTTCGGTAAACGGTAATGGACGTGAATCGAAGTCTTACATCTTTTCGAAATGGCTTTTTTCCTCCCTCCTCCTTCGCTCCTCGATTGCGGGACGTAGAAGGCTCGTCTTCTGCATTTGCGAGGATCTTCGCACGTCGTACTCGAGGTGATTTCCGTGCCCAGTAATCTCTCCATCAATCTGTCGAAATCTTTGAGTGCGCGTCCGGGATCGACGATCCGTTCGTCGGCGTCGTAGTCGAAAGGAATCGTGTACATCGGCAGCTCTTTGTTCAGAACCTCGCCGTACTCGTATTTTCCGGGCTCGAAGATTTTCATTGCGGTCATTCCGATCTCCAAGTGGCCGCTAAACAGGCCGTACGAGTAACCGCGTTTTTCCGGTTCTCTGTATTGTATCAAGATCGGAGTCGACCGAAACGTCGGCACGGGTGCTTTGAAAACGAGTTTCCACGCCAGGACGGAATCGAAGTGGGGAGGTGGTCTGTTGGCCGCGTAGGCCGAGAATATTTTCTTGTAGCCTCCGTCTCGGTAGTGTTTGAGAAATTCTGCGGGCAGTTTGGTGCCTATCTCTCCGAATCCCGCCGCCGAGATCGCGTAGTGCATGGCGGCCGCAGACGTCTGTTCCGTTTCGTATCCGGGCAGGATATCCCCGAATTTTCGGTCGAGGGAATCTCTTTCGATCGTCGTCAGTCGGAAGATCTCGTCCGAAAAATAAGATTGCGTGTCGAAGATCTCGCAGATTTTTTCGGGATTCGGGGGCTCCGTCCGCAAATCGAGAGGCGCGACGTGCCGCTTGCCAGAGATCCAGTCGTAAAAGTAGTTATCTCGATCGGTTTTGCTTTCGTAGCGGACGAATTCGTAGCGATACGATATTCCTCTGAACCTGTACGAAAAGGTGGCCGCGCCGTCGAGCGTGTATCTTGCCAATTGTGCGTTGATGCTCGTCGCTCTCAGTGCATTTTCGAAACCTTCTTCCGGAGACGTTCCGAAGACGTCGAAGGGAATTTCCACGTCGGATAGGACGAGCGCCAGATCGCCTCGCTCGGTTCCGAGATAGCCGGTTCTGACGTCTCCGTCTACGTCCGAAGACGGGAACGGGAAACTGGTGATCACCTCGTGGTCGTCGTTTGCGTTGGCCGTCTTTTCGATGACGATGATCACGACCACCATGACGAGGTAGTATTGTCGGTCAATATTTGCACGCATTCCGTCAAATAGTCGGCTAATGTATTGATTTCTTTAACGAAACGGATTCTGTCCGAGGTTACGTGTTTTTTGGTTTCCGTGCAGAACGCGCATCGAACCATGTATTCGGACCAGAGTTTATAGTTGTGTAGAATCCAACACGCCAGGGGCAGTCTGGCGTCCTTTTCTTCGGGCATGGTCAGATAATTCAGTTTCCAGTGATGTTTCACTTCGGCGTCGTCGATCGAAAGAAGCAATAGGTCCGTTGCGTCCTTGTTTTCGTTTTCGTATCTGACGCGAATTTCGTCTTCTCTCAGGTTCTCGTTCAACGTCTTGGTTTCGTCTCTGAAGGAGAGGTACGATTTGAAAGAGAAGTAGACGTTGGGAAACTTCGAGTGCGTCAAGAGTACGGAACCGGACGAGAATACCGTGTCCGACGGAAAACCGAAACAGAAATCTTCCAGCGGATTCTTGTCGGGGAGACGTTTTTCGAACCTGTCGAACACGCGTTCGGTCAAGTATCCGTTGATGTCTCTGGCCACGGAGGCCAGGTCGCGGGTTCTTTTCGGATCGGTTTCCAAAAGTTTCGTCACCAGTAGCGTTTCTAGGTAGATTTTGAACGCTCGAAATATGATTTCGTTCTTGCGCCTGCCATCGCGTTTCTCGAATAATCTCTTCAACACCTCGTGTTTGAAAAGAGATCTCTTCCACAATTTACGATGCGAATAGATTTCTAGACTCTCGACGATCTTGTCTCTTTCGGACGGCCGAACTGGCCGATACGCAAAAAAACGATCGATGCCCTTGTTCGCGACGTTGCAGGTTTGTTCGTTCGTAAACTGACCCGATAACTTTTTGGGTCGCTCGCCGCTTCCGTCGTAATCGACGTAGTGAAAAAAATTTACGCGGCCCTCCTCGTTTCTCTCGTCGGACATGAAGGCCACTGATCTCGCTTCTTGCTTTGCGTTTCTTATAGGCACGAGGGGATCGCTCGGCCATTGTGAAAAGATGTATTCCAATTCCGTTTTATCGTCGTGGGGCAACGGTTGGAAGAAACCTCCATCGACCAGAAGCAGAAAGAGATTGTCCTTCAGGTGAGATTCTGTCGTTATTGTTAATGATGATGTCGTTTTTTTATGGCTGTGACCGTTTGTCGGTTTTTCTCCGCACATCTCGTAGTGTTTGTCTGCGAGCTGGGCAATTTTCGTTTCTAAAGCGTGTATGTTTTCGGTAATTTCCCGTTCTTTTTTTTCCTCTTCTAACGTTTTTTCCATGCTGCTCCAAATGACCTTGTAGAATATATTTGGGTCGTGTTTTTTACCACACGTTAGTTTTTCTTTCTGATACTCTCTAAACGCTTTTTGGAGCGAAGAAGGGGAGAGAGGAGAAGATGTCATTCTTTCGGTATTTGTTAAAACATATCGTAAATCTTTTTAATAATTTATTACGATGCACCCCGAAAACGAAGTATCGCGATTTTTCTTCGATGACGGAATTTGAATTTGACTTTGAAGGGAAGGACTTCAATCAGATCCGTGATATTTATATACCCGTGTCGCAAGAGATAACTAGAATTTAATCAATTATTTTCTATTTATTTCTCCCCCCTCTTCGCTATCTGATCGGTCTTGGTTGTTTTCGGATAAATTATGCAAAAGTTCGTAATGGGTTTTTCGTTTCCGTTGGCACGTCGTTTTGAAAATGGTCGATGCGGTCACTCCGATTAAAGAGCCCGATATCCTGAGTAAAAAGTAGGTCCCGTGGCCTCGAATGAGAAGAAACAAAAGATAGACGAATAAGATTTCAAAGAAGACGTATATCACGCGTTCGCTCGCCCACTTGATCGCTTCGCCGTCGCGTTGGAAGAATTTCGCGGATGCGCGCTCTAAGTTCGTTCTGTTCCTGAGCGCTACGGATATTGCGATGGTCTTGGCGCCGTGTAATAAGAAATGATCCAGACTGTCGTCGGCTACTTTTGGCCATATCGTGTTATAGTATTCGAGAAAGAAAGAGACGGCGACTCCCAGGTAGATTACGGGAAGTATGCACGTGATCAACCATCGTTCGGCCTCGACGGCGGTCTTTCCGTGCACCAGGACGATCTTGTTGCAGATCTGCGCGATGACGCTTCCGAGTATGGCCGATAGGAAAGATACGAGAGCAAAATGGGTGATCTTGTACATGACGTAGTAGTATGCGATGTACATCGCCTCGCCCATCAGGAGATCGATGAGGAAAAACGTAGAGAAGGGCTGGTCGTCGCCGTGGATCTTCTTCCATTTGGAAGACAGGTACTTGTGGAGATAGACCACGACGTTGGCCAAAAAGGGTGCGAAAAAATCGTAAACGACCGGTTCGAACGCGTAGACGTCTTTTTCTTTCCTCAACACGAACAGGGCGACGGTGCTTCCGGTGGAGACGATGCAGATCGAAAAGAGCGCCATCAATAAGAGTTTGCTCTTGAACGTGCTCAGTCGCCCGGGATCGTCCAGCGACGAGCGTAACAGTTCCGAAATCACCAACAGCGTGACGAAGATGGCGACGTCTTTAAAGACGCCCAATTTTAGCAGCAGTACGAAGACGTGAAAACTGTTGGTGGTTACGAAAGTCCCCATCAGGCCGATCAGGAAGGAAAATACCGGCTCCTCGTCTTCGTCTATCTTCGCGATGAGGTTTCTCAGGGTGGATTTCGAAAAAAAGATCAGAGTGATTATAAAACCGAGGAATGTTATCGATATAGTGCGGCCGTAGTCCGCGGAAGCCAAGACTCCTCTGTCGTCGTATTCTTCGAACGAGGAATTCAAAATGGGAAATTGCACGAGCGTTACAAAAAAGATGACGAAGAGAAGAAAGCACGCGAAACGCAACAGGGAGATGCACGCGACCATGTTGGACGAGAATTGGGTGGGTCTGTTTCGCGACGTGAGGGATATTCAACGATGGCGGGAAGTGAGCAACGTCGATTTGGCACACAACTGTTCGGTTAAGATTTCCGAGGTCTTAAACCTCTTAAAGAAACGAGAGCTTAATGAAAAACTAAATCATCGAGCGCAGGAGAAAGAAAACCTTTTCAGCCCCCTCGACGTATTTTTGGGCATTTACTTAATGGACGAGAACGACGACTCGAAGGATAAATCGGACGCAAATGTCGTGCGGTTTTTATTCGAACTTAGAGATATCATAATCGACAGCAAGAGAGAGACGGCGGAAGATTCGACTCGTCCGCCGCCTTATAGATCCTCCTCCAGTCTCTATCCGCGACTCGCGGGGACGTGCGACGTGCAACCCACTGCCCCTCCCATGGTGGAAATGATGGTGTGATTGCACGATCGCGCGTCTATTCTGCGCAATGGGAGGAGCGCATCGGAATGCCGTGTTCGTTCAGCATCATGGCCGGTCCGTCCGACTCTTCTTTGAACACTCCTTTCTTGTAAAACACGAGGTAACGCTCGCGGTATCTATACGAACCGTTTCCATTTTCGCACGTGTACAGTACTAACAATCTATCTGTGAAATAAAGTACTTTAAACTCGATCGTGTCGAAGAGTCCGTTGAGTTGCGTTATCGGGGAAATCAAATGTCTCACGATGTTGCCCCCGAGGTAGACGGTCCCCGTTTCGTTGTAAACGGCGACGTAGCTTAGTTGATCCTTGTAGTCGTTTGTCTTTTTTTCTAACGTGTGCCGGTCGACCACGGGAGTCCGGGAAGTGACGAGCAGCGAAAAAAAGAGGGTCGAATTGGGGCGCACGATATCCCTAAAGTAGGTTAGTTTGTTGCGAACCTTGATGCGCAGGCAGTCGTGATAGATGTAGGGTACGTCGTTGTCCGCTCCCAATATCCATTCGTCGTCGACTCGGATGTCGTCCAAGAACGATTTGGCGGGCTGGCCCGGAAACTCGTACGACTCTCTGCACGTCTGTTCCGAAACGTGCACGGCGACGGGATGCTGACAATTCTTACCCGAGTGTCGGTCGTCGCAGAGACACCGATAGTCTTTCGGATCGGACGGAGATCTCGAACATTTTCCGCCGTTTTCGCACGGTTTCGATTCGCACGGGTCGCCCGAGTAGACGTGTTCGCATCGCCGTCCCTGGTGCAACCAGTCGCACACGCACGAGAACCCTTCGTCTTTCGCGGGGATGCAGATGCCCCCGTTCTTGCACGTCCGGAGCGAGCAGTATTCTTTGGACTGCTCGATCTCGCACCACCGCCCTCTGAATCCGGCGTAGCACACGCACTGTCCCTTTCCTTCGTAGTAGACGCATTCTCCGGCCGAAGAGCAGTGTTCGTTTCTGGAACAGATGCTCTCGTCCCTGTCGCGATAACCGCACCTATATCCGTAGTACCCGTTCTCGCACGCGCATTCCCACCCCGGGGGAGCGTCGATCTTTCTACACGTCGAACGTTTTCCCATGCACCATTCTTTCCAGGAACAGGGAGGAATCTTCCTCTCGCACGTCTTGCCTTCGTATCCGTCGATGCACACGCATTTGTACGCTCTGTTCGGTAGATTGATGCAGCGCAACGTCTTACTCTCTTCGCATCGATACGAGCAGGGAGGCACGTAGCTGTAACAGTCCCGGTCGCTCGTGCAGGCGACGTCCGAGGGCAGCGAACGGTTCTGGGAGAAATGGCAGATGTACGCGACGCACTCGGCGCGAAACTCCACCCTCTCGGCGCCCGACGCCAGATGGGGGTTTTCGTGTATGTACAGGTATAGACCGACGACGAAGGCGACGAAGAAAATTATGACGACGCTGAACAGGCCGGTTATCAATCGCCCCAGATTTCGGGTCTGTTTTTGAATTTTGACCTGCGTGCTCTCGAAAATTGCGGTATCGTCCATCGCGGCGGCGGCGTCTCCGCGTCTCCTCTATCCTCAAAAGTTGATGCGATTCTCGACGATGTTGTACAACAGAGAAGATAGAATCGTAAATATCGTAAATCCGATTACCCTTATGGCCGTTTTTTTAACTGTGGGAATCTCGATTTTTATACGTTGAATCAAGAAATGAAAAACGAACTCGGTGGTGCTGTGGCGCCCTCCCCAGCTCTCGTCGATCGCGGACGCCTCGTTGGCGATCGAATGCGCGCAATAGGTGTAGGCGAAAGGCATGTATCTGGCGCAGTAGGCGCCTCCCTCGAGATCCGCGCGCAGCTCTTCGTCGCGCGCCAGCCGAAAACGATGCCGGATCCTAAAACGATTTCCGGGACTTCCGGAGACAACGAAACAGAACGGATTCCGGACCCTTTCGCATCCGCGGTCGGTGATGGCGTGGCATCGATGGCCGCCGATTTCCGCGTTCAATTCCGTCCAGGTCGTGATGCAGATCACTTCGCCTCGAATCACCGGAACGAACTCTTCTTTCGGCGTGTAGTAGAGCCCGGTCGAAACCTGCAGCGCCACGGGCGACCACGTCGAATCGTTTCGCAAAGCGGGAATTTGGTTTCGCGCGTGAAACGGCTGATTTTCGAAACCGCCGTTCCTCGACACGCAGGTTATCCCCTCTTCGGTACACGTGCGCTTCCAACCGTAAGGGCACAACCGCCCGAAATCGTATTCCCTCTCCGAAAGATGGTAAAAATACCCGTCCGTCTGGTTCGAATCGTCGCGGATGCATTCGGCGCGATTTTCGAGTTCGTCGGACGAGGCGGTGAAACTGTCGTTGCGAAAAAGTCTCAGACTACCGAAACGGCGAAATTCTTCTTCCTCCCTCTCGCCGTATCGAAGGTAACAGACGATTGCGGGTCGATCGTCGTCGGCCCAGACATCTTGACAGTAGGCGGAAGTCAGGACTTTGCTGGCGTAATATCTTTTTACGTGATCGCGAACGAGAAGTTTCTTACATAGACGGTCGGTTCTGGAGGACAGCGAGCATTTTTCTTCGTATGCCTCCGCGGCGAGCGATAAAACGACGCTCGTCCAAATCAACGATAATTTCCACATGGGTAGAGGCGAAAAGAGGAAAAAATATTCGGAAAACCTTCGACAGCCGGAGGACAGAAAGAGGAGGCGTACGAACTGGGGTTCTTACGGGCTCAGAAAGAACGCCGTAAATATTTCCATGGAGCAAAGCCAACCCAACATCGCGTCGGAAACGTTGACTTTCGACGAGGACATGACGTGGGTGACGGTCGTTTTCGACGGAACGAACGACGAGACCAGTTACAAGATGTTGGATCTCGTCGAATTCGTCTTGGACCTGCTGGAGATCCTGAATTGGCCGCACTTGCAATTACTCCAACAGTTGGAGGGGCCGAGCGAGGGAAGTCTGCGAAACCGCGCGGCCATCTCGTTCGGAAATGCCGTGTACCTGGGCATGCGAAAGAAGGATCTCGATCCCGAGATCGCCGAGATTTTCGTCAACCTGTGGCTCATGCACAACAGAGGGTTGCTCGACATGGACGAGCTCCGTCGTACGGGAAAACGGATCGAGGATCTCCGCGAAAAACAAGATGGATTTTGTCAGGTGCGCGGTCTGAGCGAGGATTCTCCGACGTTACATCCCCGGGAAGGGTATCCGCAAAAGAGGAGGGAATTTTTCAACGCGGTATCGTACGACTACCACAAATATCTGCCCGCGTTCGACGTGAACGACGAAGTGAACGACACGTCGACTCCGGACGGAAACGCCGCGCGCGACGCTTTTGATGGCGAGTCGGAAGGGGTTTCGGGAAAGTGGGAACTGGACGATTTCATGAACGAGTTCCGTCCTCGAGAGAGATGCAGTTGTTTTTCTGCCGCGATGGTGGACGTCGCGGTCGAAGAAGAGGAGAGCGACTTGAAGCAAAGATCGAAAAAAGTCATTCGAGTGGTGTTGAATAGGCCGCCGGGCACCTTCGGGATCACCATGTTTCATCTCCTTTCTCCGAATTTCTGGAAGAGTCATTCTCTTCTCTTCGGTAAATTTCGTCGCGAGTTCCTGTTGTTCGTCAGGTCTCGCGCTCGGTCGCCTCGTCTGCTCGCGCACGTCCGCAAAGGTTGCGACCGCGTCGGCGACGAAGACATTCGGGAAATAATGAACGAGACCGAGGTTTTGGCCTTGAAGGAGTGCGCGCGACGTCTACTGTACACTTGGGAGGAAAGGAAGGCCGATCTCCGAGACGGCATATTTTGGAAGACGAACGGATTCAAGTTCTCTCGGCAACCTTTTCTGAGCTATTCGACGGAAGACGGGGAACATCTGAGACGAGGGCAACTGATCGAATTCATCTCCAAAGAAGAATACGATAAGTTGGACGAGGAAACGGCGGTTCTCATGAGCAGAAAACTGGCAGGTCTTACCGCCTCGCACAAGGACTCGGTTGCCGTCGAAGGAAATACGACGAAATTCGAATTCTACCGAAAACTGAAAAACAACACGGATTCCCTGGCGGAACTCTTGAATCGCGCGAGCAATTACAGACGCCAGAGCAAGCTGTTGCGAGACATATTCAGGCGACTGTTGTACTACGAAGAGGCGAAATGGCCGAGGCGCGGGCCGCTGAACGAGAGTCTGAATCTATCGTCGAGCTCGAGCGGCGATGCACTCGACTGGCCGGCTAGAATGATCGACGTGATCGTGACGCTGTGCGAAGTGGCGATGGGAACGCACATACCGAACGTCGTGTTGGCGCTGTTCCTGCTCTTTCTAAATTCGGTCACGACGCGGCAACGTCTCCACATGAGCTGCATGGGCTCCTACGGCGCGGGCAAGAGTTTCTTGTTCAAGAGCGTACGATTGTTATTCGACCGCAACGTTTCCGACGACGACGGCGGAGAATGCCGTCAGATAGCTTCCGACGTCAGAGTGTCGACGGCCACGTCGATGACGAAAACCCCCGAAATCGAGTATTCCGAAACGTTCGGCGTTCAGTTCATGGACGAATTTCCCAAGACGATGGAGTCTCAAAAGATCGACTTTCTGAAATCGATCATGGAAGAAGGCAACTTCATCAGCAGTCTGACCAAGGACGGCAAGGAACACAAGGTGCGGACGGTGAAGAATCAGTCTTACGTCATATGTTCCAATTTTCGAATCGACGGCGGTCTCTTGGATAGGATGATCAATTTCTTCTTCGACAAACTCAAAGACGTCTTCACGCCCGACAACCCGTTCGAAAAGATGTCCAAAAACTGCGAGGAATCGGGTCTGGGAAAGTTCGTCGATGTAGCGACGTCTCTGACGGCTTTTCACGATCTGTGCAGATACGTCGAATTCGACGATTTCTCCGAAAGCAAGGAAGAAAAGTTGGAAATCGAAGAAAAGATGAACGCCATCGCGAGGATCGTCAAACAGACCAAGTGTCCGTTTGCCAGAGATGCCAGACATCTGCGAAGCGTGCGACTTCTAGCTGCCGGCATCGCCGCTCTTCGCGGGTCCATAGCAATGTCGAAAAGCAATGCGGCGAACGGCGAAGGGGGGAGGGGGAAGATCGACGACGACGACGATTCGGTCCGCGGATGTTTCGTCAACGATTTCTACGAATGCCGGGGTTATTTCAAGACGACCGGTTTCGATCTTCTTCTCGCGACCAGCTTGGTGCCGAAATCCGAGGAAATTAGAGTGATGGAGGGCGCGAGGCTGTTGTTGGATAGCGTAAATCCATTTCAGGAATGGAAGAGCGAAGGAGAAAATAACGGAGCGTCCTTTCCTTTTTTTCGGTTGGCCGGAACGGATTATGTTTCGGTGGCAGAACAGAATCCGAACAACCTCGACGTGATCGAGGTCAAAAGCACCATTTTGGCACTGACCAACATGGGAAAATATCGCGGCCAACAAGACGTGTTTTTGACGACCGTTCAGCGAAACAAAGAAAAGCAGCGTTTTTATATTTCGCAGGGATTTGCCGGCACTCTGTTTACCGAGACCGAGACGAAGATACGAGATCAGATCTTATCCATGATGCGTCAAAGTTTCGATAACGGAGAGATCGATGCCGACGCGGTCCTGGTCTCCAACGGCACCAGGCGATTCAAACGTTACATGAAATTCTTGTCGTACGTAAAGGACGAAGAAGAAAAGTCGATGGTGACCGAATTGAGCGAACAGTCTTGGTTCCTGGACATTGGTTTTAAGGCATTTCCGTTGAGGGTCATACGAGAGCACATCTTCGCGAAACTGGGTCTCGACTACACGTTTTCGGGGGAAGAGGGTCTGATGCGCGTCGATTTAGAAAACGAGTACGAAAACCATAAGACGTTGTGCCGATTTTTCGAGTACGCCTGCAACGTCAAGGCCGCATCTTGGCTGTACTTTTGTGACGAGGAATCCGAAGAATGCTCTTACGAAGCGTTGACGGGCGAAACGTGCGCCGTGGCAGCCAAGAGATTCGACGACAGGGAAACGGCCCTTTTACTGGAAGAGGAAACCGTGTCGAAAAGTAATTACGCCAAATACGACGAGCCGGAGCACACGGCCGCGGCCGACGAATATTTGTGCCGCAAAGAGGGAGGAACTTATATTTTGAATAGATCTGCTCTCTTCGCGACGGTGAAAGAAACCGAGTTGGATTGTAATTTGCGATGGAATATGGAAAGGATGTTTGCGCGCTGCGTCGAAAAAGGAGTATTGGGCGAAGGGGGATGTGGTTTATTTTTCAATACTGCGATTCACGGTAAAACGGAGGATAAATTATCCATCATTAACATGAACGCGGACGATGGAGATGATAAAAACTCCTCCCTCCCTTCGCCCGATCATCTTCGTCTTCGCATACCGAGAAAAAGGCTGGTATATCTCAAAGACTTGAAAAGATGACCCAGCCCGTCAAGATATCCGATTCCAAGTCCGAGTTTGCGGGAATCGCTTTCGGTAATGCCTTCGCTGCGACCCTTTTCGGATTTCTTCAAAAGACGCAGAAACCGATATGCGTGCAAACGAACTCGACTCGTTCGGCCTCGGGCATCTACGAGAAAACTCTTTCGGCGGGCAGCTTGAACAAGAGCGACGCGAACGAGATATTCGAGTTGGGCGACAACGTCATACTAGATCTCGAGAAGACCGTGGAGAAATTGGCATTCGTCAAAGAAGACTACAGATGCCTGTACGAACACGTCGCGTATCACAGCGATCAATTTAGCAAAGTCTTGCGTTTGCTCCTGAACGAGATACGGGCAAAAGTCCAGGCCCCGAAGAACCCGGAAAAAGAACGGGAAAAACAACTCAGGCGCTGTCGGAAATACGTCAGAGATTTACCCGGTTTTTCCTACGAAAACGACGGCGATTCCGAAACCGGAACCGGCGTCGACGAGACGAAACGGATCAAGCGACGGAAAGCCGACGCGAGCGAAGACGAGAATCGTTCTTTCGTTTTGATCAGGTCTGGCGTCGTGACGGAACTGTCGAGGACGCCCAAAATGGTTTGGCTTTCCGAGTTTTGGAAGACCCTACTGATCAACAACAAATTAGTCGTTTTGACGAGAATCTACAACATGGAGTGCGGTTCGCGGCGCGAGCTCGTGATCGCGATAAGAAGTCTGTTAGACGTCGACGGAATCATGTGCGAGGATGCAAAGATCTTGGCGCTTTCCCTCTTGCAAAAAGCGTTTGCGAGTCAGGGGCTAAACCCGCATTTGGTATTTACGGGAACATTTTCTAAATCTTTGATATTTAAGAAGATCTGCAGTTTGGTCATGGACGATCTTCGACCACTGATCGCGGCGATAGACGATCGTAAAGAGAGGCTGAATCGTTTTATCGGTCTCTGTAGCAGAAACGGCACTTTGATCCCGGACGAAATCGTCTACATCGAACGGCCGCGATAGTTCGCTCGCGTTATTTGTTTCGTTACCATGTCTCGAAAATGTGCGACGCCGTTCGAGCAACCGTACAGGGTAGAATGTCGAGACGTGTCGAAAGAGTTCAAGGTGACGTTGGACGTGCATAAATACGGATACAAGCCGCCCTATTTGGAAGCCATCTTGAGAAAATTAGAAACGTTTACCAAAACGCAAACCGACCCCGGCGAATGGTTCAAGGAATTACTCAAGGATGCTAATCTAGATTATCGTTGCGAGACGGATAACGAGTACGAAAACCTGACGGTGTCGGATAAAGCATCTCGTCTCGTTTTACGAGTATCGGTGACGTACGAGCAAAAATTCAAAAACGTTCACGCGCTGGTCGCGCAGATGAATAGTTTGAACGACAAGTTGGAGAAAGCATTGTATTTGTCGAAGGAGGAGGAGGACACCTGTCTGGAAGCGTTTTGCCTGACCGCCAGTCACGGCTACGAGAGTTTCGTCAAAGAATTGACGGACTCTCTCGATCCCAAACGAGGTACGTTTCTGACCGATTTCGGCGGCAAGCACCATTGGAAACCGCGAAAGGTGGAAGAAAAAAAGGCCGGGAAGGTCGAAACGTACAATCTCATCGAGCGAACGGAGAGCGAGGGAAAGGAGATGTTGCGTTTGAAATTTTCGGCCGAAATGCCTCTCGAGGCGGTGCACAAGTGGTTGGTCGAATGGTCCCGCGACATTTCGACCATGGCAACGAGGGAAGAGGATCGTAGCGTCTGGGATCAACTTTTGATCATGGGGCGGGAAGATTGGGCGGAAATCGAACATTTTGTCAGAGAAGCCTTCGAAAAACTCGAAAACAAACTGCCCTTTGTCAAACACGTGGTGAATCTCGCGAAAAAATATTTCGAAAAGATCGAAGAGCACGGTAAACACGAATCCTTAACCAATTTTCTGACGAATTGGAGACAAAAACTAAAAACTAAACATGTAAGGACCAAAACCAAATAAAGGATTTTTTTCTTTCAATCTAATTTGCGAGATTAATGAATGGCATCGCGTAAATACGAGATATTCGAATAAAATTCATTTTGCACGTCGGCTGCTTCATGACTTCGCCAAAGCTTTCCGTACTTTTTCCTTTCGATTTTTGCACGTTTTTTTTTCTCTGTTTCGAAATCGACCCCGACGAATTTTACGGCGACTGCAAGAGAAATATTTCGGCATTGTTCCCGTCGTCGGAATTGTGTAACGTCACATTTCTTTTAGACGTGTTTCAAGAAAGTCCGGTGGGGCGCATCGTCCAAGACGACGGCGACGATCGTTTGTTGGAAGTGGGCTACGTTCTCGGCAAGGACAGGGGACTGTTCGATGGGACGCACGTCGAAGGAACGGTACTGCATGCCACGGCGGTGCGTAGAGAGACTTCGCTCCGGGGCTTTCCTTATTCTTCGCTATTTTCTCTGGTATACGGAGACTTGTCGCGATTACTGGGAAATGGAAAAGAGGCTCTGATGTGCATCTGCAATCTGGAGGCAGAACGCAGAGCCAGAGGAAAAAATACCGGCCAACTTACCGATTTCATCCGAATTAAACGCACTTCGGTCTCTTGCGACCTGACGGAATCCATATTTCGTACGCCCATAAATTCGATACTTCGCGGTTGCGTGTACGTCTTCGACCAATTTCTACTTGCAAATTACAAACGCGATTACGACAGGGTGGTGGAAGGACTCCTTTCTCCCATCGTTGCGTCGCGGGATCAATCCGTCGTGATCGCCAAGATAAGGGGCTACTGCGGGTACACGTTGCCGCTGAGAAAGAGAAACGATTATTTTTTTAATCCGCGCGACGAAACGTTGTCTCGTTTTTCTTTCGAACCGTGTTTATTAGATTTACATAAAAATCGCAAAAATAGAAGAGGGATAAGCGAGACGCCGGACACTCGATTGGTCTGGATTTCTTTGGCGTTCGTGTTATTTCTTCATGGCAAATATAAAGGGAGAGAGTTCCCGGAGTTGCTGCGGCGCGTGTTCTCGAGACAGTGGTCCAGATCCTACCAAGCGAGTAATTTTAAAAGCGACGAGGAGACTAAGAACGGCGGATGACGAAAACGACAGAGAAGCGGTTTCCGTCGCGCGCGAAAAGACCGAGAATGGAAGCTGCTTTTACGAGGGCGAATACGTGACGATGGGAGATTGTCCGATGTGTTCGAACGAAAACCGCACCGACAATGTTGCAAGAGAAATGATCAAACTGTTGGATATGCTCGCGGGAGAGTTCACGGTGAAAGATATCGGCGACATCCTATTCATATTAAACGGCATCGACGGTTACGAACGTGCGCCGATAACCTCCGAGAAAAAGTCGTTCGCGGAAGACCGAGACGAAAATGAGCACCCGCGAAGCGAAAGGGAGGGGGAGGGAAAAGAGGGAGTCGATGCCGATCCCGAAGAGAAAACGTTTACTTGGAACAACGTCGATTACCGATACGAGCGAGATATAGACTCTTTGGTCTTGATGTGTTCCAACGTACGTCACATCTCTATGGGGATTTTGAGAAACGATAAAATTAGTGCCGTGGAGGGGAGGGACTCGGATCGTACGATCGCGTCTCTTTCTCCATTGCAAAAGAATCGAGATGTTTTTGTACTGACCGTACGCGACGCCCTGCAACCCACGGCCCAATCTAAAGAAGCAAAGAGACGTAAACTCGTTCGAGATCAAACCAATTACGAGAGCATCATTGAACAATTGACCGATAATTTATTTTAAAATTACACGTCCGACATTACATCTTTCGTTTAAAAATCTGAGTGAAATTGTGTTCGAATCGTTAGTTTTGCTATCTTTCAGACAAATAAATTTGCGGAAATTGTAGATTCGTATCCTTCTTTCGGTGTCATCACAGGTGGGGATTAAAAAGACGCCCAGTTTAAAGTTTTCTTCTCTGACCCATCGATTACGTTCTTCGCCAAACGGCCACGCGTCGGGACTATATACCAATTTGAGAACATCGAAAGGTGTCGTTTTATTCTCGTTCACTTTTTCCATGAATTTCTTAAAACCGCACTGCATGATTTTATTTTCTTTGGTCGACGTCCATTGAAAGTAGGGCACGCATTTCGGTCCGTCATTTTCGAATGTCTCTAATCCGGGGACATCGAGGGCCTTGCACAGGGTTACGAAACGTATTCTTTCGTCGAATTTTTCGAAACATTCGTCGGAAAGAAAATAGTCCCACACGTTCTCCGTGCATCGTCCAAAACAATGAACCGACACGTCACGATCGAGTGGCACGAAAAGAGTCGATAGGAATCTGAGGCTCCCATTTTCCAGTTCCTCCGCCAGCTTGCGAGACAGCGCGGCACACGATTCGGCTCCCCCAAACGTTTTCAAGATACCTTCGCGTGAGATATCGAGTTTTCCAAAGTGGCTCTTGTCGCTTTCGAAAAGTCCGTCGGCGTTACAAAGATCGATCTCATCTACTTTGTAACAAACGTCTGGAAAGAAAATTTGACATGCGGAGAAACACGGGGCCATGATCAAATGTTTACAGTCTTTATAACGATTTAAAGAAGTCGCAACGTCTAACCTATTTTATAGTTATGCAAGACCTAATGAGAAACGTAAAAGTTCTTGAATTGGTAATCGCCTTCGTACAATTTTTACTTTAAAAATAAATTCGAATATTTGATCGTTTTTCGGTTTCGCTTGAAATCCTCTTCTTTTAGAGTTCTAGCGTTGGTTTCTTCGTTTTCGGCTTTCTGCCATCTTCGACCTCGTCGATGTTACAATATGTGTGGTGAGAATAGGTAGATTGGCGTAGGTTGTTTTTGTTTCTCTTGTACGAGACGCTGTCAGTTGTGAATACGGGAACATCGAATCGATGCTTGTACTTGAGAAACACAAATGCGACCAATATCGCACATAAGCTGACGGCAACTATGCAGAAACAGATGATTGGAATGTACATCTCACTAGAAAAATAAACTTTCGAGACAGATGGGCGTTTAATCTCCTCTATCGCCCTATCGCAAAAGATTAAAACGGCGGTATCATTCATCGTCACGATTTCAAAAAGGCTGTTGTTGTAATTTCTTTTTGTGTTTTGTGTCAATAAACTATTCGGATATATATACATCCCATTACGTGTCGGGCGTTGTTATATGAATATTCTATTTGATAGCACGGCAGACATGAAGCCGCCTAGATTTCCGTCTTTCCAAAACGTGGTAGTCTTTATACAAAGGAAATCCGTATGTATATTGAGCGAAGGGAAGGGAGGGCGAATATAACGATTTATTTTTGGTTTCTTATTTGTATTATCATCAGAGGACATCTCCACGTGCTCCTTGGTAGGGGGAGCTGTTTTTATTAAAAAGGAGAAACGTTAACGCTTTCATTTTAATCCTAACGAAACACGGAATGGATACCGCAACCTTTAGTGTAGTCTTCGAGAGGAGGCCATTTACAGAGTTGCCTTCGAATCTATATTGGAATTGTGAAATAACGCTTCGCTTTCACGAGCAAGAAAAAATGGAAGCACTTTGCGAGGCATTATCAAAGAAGTTCATTAGCACGCGTCTTTCCGAAACATTATTTCCTCCGGATGGTTTAACAAAGATCGTTACGTTGAAAATATTTAAAGAACATGACACTAATGGAGCCTTCAATCAAATCAACGACCTTTTAATTTTTCTTAATGGAGCGAAGGAACAATACGGTTTCAATATTGACAATATCAAGAATCCGCTTTCATCTCATCGCACAAACAAGGAACTCGCGGAGGTATAGAATATTTTTTCTTTCGTAATTTCTCTTGAACAGCAGAAATTAAACGTTCTTTTAGTACGTCGCCATGGCACAATTTCGGTTTGCAACAACATATTAATTCAATATCTACAGCAGTGGAATAAAGTTTTTCGACGAGCAAACCGAAAGCCTTCGATTGATCATTTTCGTCATTCTTCTTCAATAGATGGTCGAGCCATGTTTTGTACAGCTTCACTACCAGTTCTCTATCATTATACATCGATGGGAATCTGAGAGAGAAGGGGTTAGCCAACGATTCGAAAATATCTTTGCTTTGCCTCATTATACAGGCTTTGAAAATATTCTTCGTTGGTCGACATCTGGGTAAATGATGTTTATTTAAAACACGAATCCTTTTTACCAAGGGTTTTATCGCGTTATGTTTATTTGAATTCATCTTTTTTGCGAAAAGCTTCATTACATCACGACGTTGTTTTTTAAAAAATTCCTTTACGTCTGTATTCTTTCTTCCGTTTAAATAATTTTAAGATACTGGCGTGATTTTAAAATAATTTATCTTTCCCTTCCCTTCGCTATTATTATTGGTTTTTAAACGATCAATATTTTATAAATAGATTTTATTTAAAAAAGTGTTATATCGATACGTGGCTTAGAATACTTTTTTTATAAGGAAATAATTTGGAAATTTGTGTCAATTTTTTGATACGCTAAAAGATCATGAAAACTAAATCTCCACCCGGCACCGTCGATTACTGGAAGAGAGAATTAGAACGAGTGCTTCTTCATATGGAATCTTCGGGCCTAATTGAAAATGAACACAAAACATCTTCGCACAGGACGAGAGACAATATCGATATCGGATTCTTCAATCGTAAATTGACGGAGATTTTCGAGAACATCCTAAAACTTAAAAACGCCAAAAATTACGGAAAACGATCTAGGAAACATCTCATCATCAGGGAAGAAGAAAATTTTCTCGGTTGGGAAGCGGCTCCGATTTTAACGTGTAAACATTACGTTAACACCAAAGAGACCGAATGCGATTGTAAACTAGTGCTCGCGAACTTTCGTCGAAATTTCTCCTTTTTTAAGAACGGGGTATTTTCCACGGTAAAACTAGAGTACATCAACCGCTTCCCGAAACAAGATGCAATTCTCTATCGTACTCCGAATGGATACGGTCTGAACCTATGGAATGGATACGTCAGTCCGTTGGAAGAAGATGTATTCACGGAGGTGATTTTATCTTTGAACGAGTGCGAGATTTATTCGAACGACATCAATCTTTTTATCCGATCCTTGTACATCGTAACGAACGAACCCAACATTTTAAACGAGGGGATTTGTAGATTTGCTTTTCGCGAATCGCGTAAGTTCACGATTCGCCTCTTTTTTATTTCGGAAAGATGGATCGACCCTCTATCGTCGACCCGTAGGGATTTAATTCTCTACTCGAGTTTAAAAAATCGGCGAACGATCTTTTTGAACGAGAGAGCTTCGCGAACCTTCTTAGAAAATCAACTATTCAGGAAAGAACGGTCGAATATCGCTAGGTTTATACGTGACATATTTGAAGCGGCGAAGAATAAAATTCCAAAGTAAACGAAGCGTAACCGAATGTAACGAAACTTTCGTTTTGAATTAGATATCGGAAATTATAATAAAACAATTTTGAATCGAAAAACGATTGGTCTGAGTTTGTCGCGGCATCTCCTTATTTCTTATTCTAAAACCGTCTTTTGGCCACAACCATCGCGGTCGCAGTCAAAATAATCGAGGTAAAATCTATAAATGACCTCGGAAAGGTGTTCCATGAGCATAAAGATTCGATCTTTCATGTCTGGCTCCAGCGTCTTTAATTCTCTCGGTTGATCCATCAATCTTTCCATCGGGGGATCCAGCGCAGATGTGGCGATCATGAATTTTGCCATTTGGCGTTGTACCGATTCTATGATTTCATGCGTTCGTTCTCTTGCTTTTCTGTTTTCGACCGCATCGAAATCTACGTCGCGTTTCGACATTTTACAGAATAGAGCGTTTCGAGAGGAATCGAAACGTTCGGTCCTAGGGACCAATTTCATCAAAGTCTCGGCATGTTCGCGTAATCGACGAATCTGATTTAAAGCAAAATCGGGGTCGAGTAACGATCCTGGCGTCAAAGTCATCCATCTACCGCAAAAATCGAGATCGCGAAACCTTTGAATTCTTTCGACGACCCACGCCAAATTACGCAGCGTGATCAATACGAGGGGAATATTTCCCGTGATTTCTTCGAAGTTCAATTTTTCTTCGTATGTCGACGGTGGCAAATCGGATCGAAATTTATGAGAACCGGTATAGACTTCCTTCACTTTCGATTCGGAGAGACAAACGCGAGAAATACCGGAGAACTCGTCGAGTAAGTTCTTCACTTCACGCTCGAAAGAATCCTTCGACTTCGATACGAGATCGTTTTCTCTGGTGATTATCAAATAGTCACCGTCGTCGCGGTCTATATCGCCGATACTATTTCGACGTACGGGAGAATTTAGCGACGTCCTTTTTTTATTCTGTTTCGGAATTTTATCACGATCAAACGATTCGGCGACGAAAACCTCTTCCACATCGCTGCCTCTACTACGTCGCCGCAGGAGAGATTTTGAGGGTTTCTTTTTCGTGCTTTGTTTATCGGAATCGGACGAATCGACGTTCTTCTCGCTCTGGTCTCCGGGTTCGTTTTTTACACGTGCATATTTACGTGAACCCAATACTCGACGAGTAGACATTCCGCGTAAAAAAGAAGGATCCGAAAATTTTAGTATTCACTTTTTAGCGGTACTCGTACAGTAAACAGTTCAAACTTAAATATGGAAAACCGCGGAAATGTATTGCCCGCGACCGAGAACGACGCACTTCGAGAGGCGATTGGCGAGTCTTTGTCGGGAGATCGATCTCTGGACGAATCGCCGTTCCTTCCGCTTCCGCCACCGTCTCCCATGCTGGACGACGAAGAGTTGAGAATGCTGATCTCGTCAAACCATTCATGCGATTCGCCACCCCCGTCGCCGACCTTTCCGCCAACTCCGCCACCGTTTCCGGAACTTGTCGAGATGGAAAACACGAACGAAAATGACGACGACGGAGGAGCTCTTAATCGTGTCGATGCGATGTTCGAATCCGAAATGCCTTTCAGCCCATCACCGAGAGAAAATGACATTGCCTCGCACAAACTCGCCATTCTTCGACAACACGTGTTCCTAGACTGCTATATCGGGGGATCGTTCATCCAAAGTAACGAAAAACTCTGCGAGAGGGTCTTCGATAGGTATCGGACGAAAAAATATCACGGTGACAGAGAAGAAGTAACGAAAAGTATCGTTTTGACTTTTACATTATGGTTTCTCTTGAAAGATCGGTGTCGGTGTTCGGATGATTTTATATTGCTCGCAAGTCTCCAAAAGTCTCTCACTCAGCCAGTGATGGGGAACGTCCTCGAAAGTCTACAATCTTTATGTGATGAAGACGATAACATGGTTACAAACTTTTCTCGACTGCGCTTAATCGTGTTAGATGCAACAAAGTAGGAAAAATAGATTACCTCCCAAAAAAACAATTAAAAAAAATAGTATGAAAGTGTTAAATACCAAATGTGTAATAAAATAATTTTTATGTGTTTATTCTTTGGGAAATCTTATTTATAAATTAGATTATATTTTAATTGTATTGTATTTATACTTTGTTAATTTTCGACATTTTAAAAGCGAAGGGAGGGGAGTGAGTGATTGGGATTAGTTGTCATCTGTTTCTTTCTTTATTTTATTCATACGCATCGGTATGTCGTACGATAGTTATGACGAGCACGTTTCGAATCTCATTCCCGCTGGTATAGCTTTATTAGATAAGACGCACATAGATTTTTCTGGTACGATGGTATTTCCTCATCACAAATATCAAAATTACGGAGCGACACATCAGGGTTCAATTTACAATATCAAATCGAGAAAGAAACTACAAAATGGTAAAATCACCGTCTATGGAAAGAACGGCAAACGTGTCGAATTTCGACGGGCCAGATTTGTTTTCGAATGCTTTTTTAGTATCGATTTAAAAAGCGACTGTGTCATTAGATTGAAAAATAGATCTTTGCCGCCCTCGATCACGAACATAAACGCCATTCTACCGGAAATTTACAAACCGAAATTACAGAAAGTACTAAATCTGTTCGTACCGACGGTGGAAAATTTGGAGAAGTATCTTTCCTCTTCGGTTCAATTTACAAAACTTTACGACTACGATAGCGTCTACGATAAGAAGAGAGAAGTCATAAGAGCCCAAAAAATTACATCACGTAAGGAAAACGAAAGGGACACGTCTCGAGGAGATCGAATTTTACGTTTACCGCGTAGATTTTGTTACGATCAAGGAATTCTCTTGACTCCAGAATGTCTAAAATTTAATATTTCTTCGTAACATTCTGGCAAAGTCAATAAAATGTACCATCTTCTGTAATATCTCGTTACATGCGATCATAACACTCTCGCGATGGAGGTTACTTTGGAATCTTCTCAGATCGCAGTTTTATCCGGAATGACGTCTTTCCAGAAGAAATCATTCGAAGAACTCTTTTTTCAGGTGGCGAGAAGAAATCACCTTTCCGAGATAATCTATCTATCGTGCTTAAGTATGGGATTTCCCACGAAAGACCCGTTTCTAAATCATTTCATTCATAGAAAAGACTCGGACGAGTTTAAAACCCTGTGTAAATTTGCCGATACTTGTTTCGACGAAATGAAAGCCCAGAATCTCATATTGAAAGAACTGCGCGACAAAAACTTTGTCCAAAATCTACTCGAGCTCACGTGTAGCCCCGTCTGCGATATATCCATATCGGAGGTGATGAATAAATGTTTTAAGATAAATAATTTCGATGACGTCACCCAGAATGCCCTGAGAAGAGAAATCTACATGTCGAGGGGCACCAGAATGGAAAACGGAATCATCGAGAAACTGTCGACTTCTCTGGCCGAAAACCAGAAGACGAGCAACCCGCCTTTCACTTTAAAAGTGACCAGGTGTTCGGAAAAGGTAAACCGCGAACTACCGTTGCTACTTCCCGACGAAAACGGAAAGAATAACAAAGTTTTCATAGTGGGGAAAACAGACGTACGTTACGACGTGCAAGGTGCGGAAGACCAGTTTTTACCGCCGGTGTGCTACGGGGAAATTAAAAATAGAGCCTCGAACAAACGATGGCCTACTTCGAAAGATAACTTATTACAGGTCATGTTTTACATGTTTCTCTACGACGCGAAAATGATGTTTTTGATATCAAATTATCCAGACGGATCGATAGACAGAATCTTGTTGGAATGGAACGGAACTTTATTTCAAGAAGCTTGCTCTGAGCTGAGAGCGTTTGTCTGTCGTTATTTCGCCAACATCGAGAAGATCAGACAGATCATGACCGACAACAAAATAGATGAGAACCCAAGCGAAGAGGAGAGGGGGGCGATATCAGCATTCATACAAGATAGAATTAAGAAGAGAGAAAAAGAAATACGACGAGGCATAAAAGACACGGTCAAACTTTTGTAAAGATAGTTTTTATTTTTTGAATAGATGATTTTCTACTTGAACAAACGTTGCGTGTTTTTCTCCCGGAAAATTTAGCAAGTTTCTAGAGTTTTTGTTTTTAATGAAAAAAATGTTTTGCTCAAAGTTGTACCCGATCTCTCTACACTTACCCGAGTCGTCTTTACATTGTACGAGAAAATTGCCTTTGTTTGGCATGAAACCGTTACCCTTCGACACGAGAATGCTGTTGTAAGTTTTGATATTTAATACCAGCATATTGTTAGAAAACGTATTTTCCACAGTAATGAAGGGATCGTCTCCACAAACATTTAACTTGATAATCATCGTATTTGGATACAATGCATCAAGGTAGGAGCTATAAAACTCCATTAGAGTTCTCATTCTAATAAACTGTTTCAAACAAATCTCCTCTAAACGGTATTTCGTTCCTCTCTCTTCCCTTCGCCTTGTGAGCACGAATAGAGCTTGATTAGTAGGTTGTATGGCGATCATCTCCACGTCTCGCTCAAATCGGAATGACGTTTTTCTTTTTGTGGGGTCGCGATGTTTCTCGGCAGATGTTAGTAGGCCGATTTCGCTTCCGTTTTGATAGTATAATAATCCGTTCGAAGCAAACAGTTTAGAGCCGACGGGTAAACTATGAGATGTTCCTTGCCACGAAGATGAAATCTCGACGGGTATTTTAACTACACGTATGTTTTTTTCTGAGATCGGTCGATAAAACGTTTCTTGAAATCCACCATTGTTCGTCGTCCTATTTTCGTAAAGACAGATTCCGGCATAGATCCATTTTCCGTCGCAGCACATCGTCAGTATCTTTCCGGGTAGTTTCGGTAACCGATGGGTGTTTTTGCTTTTCGGCACCGACACCAACGCCTGGTTTTCGAAAGACGAGAGAATCATTATCGTCTTCCTCGTTTTTGGCATTTTTTGTTTTGTTTTTTATTCGATATCACGCGAACAATCCCGACACGTCAAATTTACCTTCTTTTATAAACAGAGTATCGAAAAAACGCGTGTTTTCGATGAGAAATACGTGCTCTTGAGTAGAGTTTACAACTATGGGTATTTTTATCAACATTTCCCGTCTCATCTGCGGGTAGATCCGATTGAAGAGTGTCAGAAAGATGATCTGGGGATAGTCGCGGGAGGTCATGTTTAGATAATGATAAAAAGTGGTAGTTTCTATCGCACGACACAAACAACACGTAGGTTTCTCGAGTATACTCTTGTAATTGCTTTTCGATGCCGCTACATCTACCACAGAAGAACGCGACGAAACCTCTTCGAAGAGCGGTGCAGACAAGCCGTAACGACCGACCCCGATGCAGCTCGTGAATTCTTCCGTCTTCGGCGATAACATGCCACCGCACCGACGCAGTCCTTCTCTGCATGGCTCCGACGTCGAGAGATTACGAAGAAAGAATTCTTTGCAGCAGATGATCGGCGGAGGATGGGCAAAGGGAACGATCTCAAAAGGTTTGGCATTGTCTTGTAGTAACGCACGTAGGAAATCCTCTTTACTCGTTATCTCCGTTAGGGTTTTTTTGTTTTCCTCCAATCTCTGGCGGATGCGATCGTTCAATTGCTCGGGAGTCATGTCGAGTATCTCCCGCGCCCACGACAAGGCAACCGCGGAGCAAGTCTGCACGACGAGGCGCTGCGAGTCCTTGTTCAGCTGTTTCGTCGATATCTCGGCAATCTCGCGGGTGCGATCTTCTTTGTCGTACTTTTCCTTGAATCCTTCGATGACGTTCTTCATGGCGACGTGAAAATTGGTCCTCATCCGATGAGATCTGGACGAAGATTTTTCTTCCACGTTTCGCACCACCGTCGGCGAAAAGGTGAGTTTTTGAAGCACTAATCTAGATCCGTCTCGTAATTTTAATTCCTTGCATTTCTTTCGACGTCTGCGTCTTTTTTTGTCGGCCGGGTCGGGGGTATTCCTTCTAGGCATTTTATCAATTCTTTAGATTTGACCTCGGATAGATTTGCGACCAGAGTTCGGTACAATTGCAGCCGAGATGTGCCCAGTAGAAAGCGATCGATCAGCATAAATATCGGAATCTTTAACAAAATTAAAGCGAGGTAAATCAATAAGATTATCCAATTGGAATCTTGCAGCGAAAGGAAGGAGAGGAGGAAAAACGCTTGAATAGGCCAAACGTTTCCCATGGCGAAACATAACACGCCGAATATCTTGACGAGCGCATCGTCGAATAGTGCGGTAGGAGGCACTACGGTCAACGCCAACACCGAGAGCGATAGGCTCAAAAATTCCTTTCTATTTCGAAATATCAATGCCAGATACAGGTTGGCAAAGAGGAGACCGTTGGCCGATTTCAGTCTATGATCGTTTAAACGTGCATGCAGATTTACGTTTTTCGCGATGTCCCTTTCCCGTATGCCGAGAAACTCGATCAGCTTATGTACTCTTTCTCGTTCGAAATTCCATTCGTAGGCGACGTGAGATACGAATCGTCGGTGCCTCTTTGTGGCGCCTCGCAGGACGAACGCGGTTTCCAACCCCATCGCCAATAATAACAGACAGATTGCGACGCAGACGAGCGAGAAATACCTCGGGTCATCCGTTATGGGAGCGCGCACGGCGCACTCGTCGATGTAAAAACTTTCTCGAAATTCGGCGGGATTGCAAGCGGCGAACTTGACGAAGAGATCGTGTTCGTAAAATTGCGCGTAACACAAGACCGAAAAGGTCAGCACACCGAGAAACGAGCTCGCGTAGATCGTGCGTTTGTTGTACTTGATATTTACGTCAAAAGACGAACACGCGTAGCATACGAGGATTTTATTTCTATACGGACGGTTCATTTCGATCTCGGTTTTTTTTTCGTTTCTCCGATCGTGCCGCGGTAACCGTTTCAATATGTCGATTCGCTCTTCTTCTGCGTTCCCGTTGTACCGCGCGTTGTCCGAGGACGCGTATCGTCGTTTTCTCGATTACGATGCAAAACATTTGATCAAAAAATGTAAACATTGTAACGAGGTGATTCGCAAAAAAATCCTGAATTTTGCTGGCGGACGCGACGGAGAGGGACGCCCGGTCCTGTATCTCACCGAGAAAAGACACGGCAGCATCGTCGAAAGAGATTTTTTCTTGAATTCGGACGACGTGAACGTCAAAAGCCTGTTGATGCTGTTCGGAATAATTCCCTCGGAGGTCTTGTTTCGGAACAGACGCGTTCAGTCGGCGAGCAAAGCGGAAGATGTATGCATTCTCTTCGGCATCGAGTGGAAAATCGTTTGCCGTAAAAACGACGTTTGGTTCTTACATTTGGATTCTCGCCAATCCGGAGTAGAAAATAACGTTTCCCGTTTGGTTAAAATGGACGAGACGGAACTACCCGGAGCGAAGATCGAACTATCCGATATGGAGGAAGCCATCGTGCCCGATACGCAGCGCATTCTAGCATCCGCGTCGTTCAAAGATGCCGCATTTGCCAAACGGTTCGAAAAACTCTTCGTTTCGAAAATTCTGCAAGCTTTGGTTTTCTACTCCAAGATATGGCTGCAGACGAAGGAATCGCGGCGCGGTGGAAAAACGATACGCCTGCGGCCGAGAAGGTTTTGGAATACTTTCGAGGGAAATAGATTTCTGAAAAATACGCCGTGGACCACGCCGACCCCGCACGGTTCCTCGACGATCAGCGCCGAAAGTCCGCTCGAATGGATATTTTCGGCCGTGATCTTCCGACCCCGATTAAACGGAAGCGAAGAATGCAATCTAGTCTACATGATGCCGCTGCCGACTTTCGGACATTTCGATCTCTCTTCGTCGCGTCTAGCGGAAGCCGAATTAAATTTCGTGAAGAAGCATCGCGCGGACCCGAAAAACGATATCGCCACGGTCAAAGATTCCATCGACGTTTTGGAAAGCGTCTTCAGATACCTGAAAAAGAATTCCAAAGAAAGCGCGCCTCGACGCATGAAAGAGCTGTTCGATCCGCTGGTTCCCTGTCTCTGCGTCGGAAACGAACCGTGCACGTGGGACAAGATAATCGAATTTTACAGATCGGTCGCCGAAATGTCCGATTGCGAAGACTGGCTCGATCTGGAGCACGAAACGGTCGACATCTGGTCCTCTTCGGAAGAAATGGAAAATGTTTATTCGAGGAAGGACGAAATATTAGTACACTTACCGATCGTACCGTTCGGACAATGGATGGAATGACGGCGTTCCGGTTCGAAAACGAGAAAAGAGTGCACAGATATCCCATCGGCAACATGGTGGTGGAACGCTACGATACCGACCCGATAAACAGAACGATCGCGCGCGACGAGTTATTCGGCAACGATAAACGTAACGTATTTCTCGTGAGCTCGGAAGGGAGAACGGTGATAGCGAAATCCGAATTCAACCGAGAGAAAAAAAAAAGAGCGAACGTCGTTTTCATGTTGCGCGCAACGACGGACGACCAAAAAATCCAAGTCTCGAACGAAAAATGCGACGAAAGCGGATACTTGCATTTTTTTAAAAAGGAAAGAACCCGCGACCACAATTACGATCTCACCGAGACGGTAAATAGGATACTGCGCACTTACGAGGAGTACGTTTTCGACGAACTCAGAATACTCAAAACCAAAGGCGAAAACGGGCCTCGAATCTTTTTGAGATTGAAGAAGAGGACCCACGACAGAGCGAAGGAGGAGGGAGACGAGAGAGCGTTCCGCGACAAGACGAAACAAAAACGGGGTGGGTCTCATTTCGTGGCGTTTCGTCGTTTGCTGTTCTGTCTAAGTTTACTTTTTACGGCATGTTACGCCGCATTCGGCCTCTTCATATATCGCTACCACTTTCGGTGCATCGCACTTCCACTCGACAAGCTCTTCCCTTGCGTATTACAGCGAGATGTTGAGATCGATTTTTAACGACATCGTTTTACGCAATCTATTGACGGACGAAGAAAAAAGACGATTTCCCCCGAGCGAGGATCCCACGTACGTGCTCATTTCGTCGGCGGTGCGAAAGACCAGAATGGGCGTCGATTCCCTCAAGAACGTGACTAGAGAATCGTTCACCTCGGCGCACTACCGGGAAATGAGTCCAGTGTGCTCGATCGCGGATTACAACACGTTCATGGAACGCGCCACCACCATACCGGAGTATTTTAGATACGCCGTCACGGTGGCGATGGGATGGTTCGTTTTAAAAAATTACGGGGAATTCGCAAACGATTATACCGTTCCCACTTCGGAAGCGGACTTTAGGCCGTCGATAGAACATCTCTGCGACACCACCCTCAATTTCAACAATCTGGCCCACCTTTCGCACGTGAAGCTGCGCGCAAAACCCTGGCGCATTTACATCTCTACCGTGGCAAAAACGCTGTCGAAATTTAAAGAACGCTCGATCGCACAGAGCGACCTGAACGTTTTGGGGAATCTATTTCGATTTAATTGCATAAGTCCGTTCGCCCCCCTTTTCTTGACGGATGCGTATTACGAACTCCCCCACGCTTCGCTTCGCAGGTTTCAAAGTATCGTGCTGGACGTAGAAAAACACAGGACGGAAAGAGGAGGCGATCTGGAAAAGATATTCAATCGTTTCGACAAACAATTTCCGGTCTTGTTCACTCTCTTTCAAAAATCCGTATCGAAATATATCATGCGACAAGAGACGTACACGATATTCGAAGGAACGAGGAGCGACATCGACCCGAGGGAGATCGAAGGCCAGACTTTTTGCATGGATTGCGGACGTTTGCTGGACCTGATCGATCTCAAACACAGGCCCAAGAAACGAACGATCTACGTGCGTTTTTACGAAACTCGCCGTTTTTGTTTCAATTGCGATAAGACCAATCTCGTAGACTTTAATCTGTTAGACGGGGAAGGGAATCTATTCTCCCTCGAAACCATAGATAGACCCTCTGTAACCCTCTGTCATTTCGTCGGTTGTAAAAACGTAACGACAACAAAATATTGCGAAGTACATATTAGAAAGATTACGGCAAAACAATAAAAAAAAAATCCAATGTCCGTGTCGGAGGTTTGTTGTTTATGTTTTCCGGACGAAAACGATAGACTCAAAACAGAACTGAATGCATTAATACAGCGATACAAGGCGAAGGAGGGGGAATGTTTTTACGTGTTATGTCAGGTAGCGGACACGAAAAACAACGAAGATCCGCGATTGCAACTGACGCGCGAACAGTACAATTCCTTATGCTTAGCCGGAAAGGACGTACTCGTAGAGCATGCCGGAGCACCGTGCGGAAAAGTCGTTTTATCTTGGCACAGACATTTAGATCACGAAAACTACGGGATCTGTGCCGTATTGGAAATCGATAAAACGGCATTTCCCGATATCGGAAAACGAACCAGCCTTCTCGCTTCGTTTGGCGAGGTAAGTCTAGCTACGACGGGAAAGGAGAAAAAGGCAATCGAAGTCTCGCTGGTGAGCGTAGGCGCGCGTCCGGGAACCGTCGCGGAGTATCCCGAAAATTTATTCGATCTGATGATCGCGATGCATCTCAAGTTTGGCTTCGCGCAATACGGTAAATGTTATAGAAAAGGAAAATTACAAAAGATGAAAATGCTAAACGCATTAAAGTTAGGTAACGAGGAAATAATAAGAGCGTCCAAGAGCAAAATCGACATGAATTCGGAAGGTGGCGACAATGCGCCGGCACCATCGATGGATGCGGCGCCCGACGCGGAGGAGAGTTTGGAAACGGTCGAAACCCCATCCGAAGATGTTTTGGAGGAATTCGGCAAAGATATCAAAGAGATGCCGGCCGGCGATATCTTAGAGTTCATGAAAGACATTTGTTCCGAGCTCCAAAAATCGAAGGCGGAGGCGAAGGAAACAAATCGAATGTTGAACACATCGTGCGATCAGATGGGCGAGATATTTTCTCACGTAACGCGAGGTTTAAATAAAAACGACAAATCCTGCAAGAAACTCATAGACGATTGGAACAAATTGAGACGGGAATCGGAACTCGGAACAAAACACCTATCGGAAGATCCAAAAGAACTGACAAGACGCACCAGTAGACAACTGGAAATTTTAGACAAATTATCCACGCGCATACCAACCTATAATAAAACGAGTACGAAGAGAAAATTATGGGAATATATGACGGAGGCGGGCGTCATTGAAAGACCCCGGGAAAATAATAAGATCAAGAATATTGAAGAAAAAACGAGCCCGACGGTAGTACGAGCGTCCGACAGAATGAGTACTTCGCACAGCCAGCAACTTTACACGACCAGCGACGGTGGTCAGACGTTTCACAAAGTGCAGCTGAACGAAGTTCCGAAGGAATATTCTATTGGCGATACAAGAAGAATCTTTAACACGCCCCAGCATTCGTCGCCGATTATTTTACATCAGCCCCTACCGCATCAGCAACCGGCGGTGCAATCACAGCCATCGTTTCCGATATTACCATCGCAAACAACATCACCGGTACCGATATTTAGGCTAGGGCAGTCGCCACCACAGCCACCACCGCAAGAAAAATACTATCATTTACCAATGGCGTATTCGCAAGATCCATCTTACACTCCCTATATGCCGCAGTATCATCCAAACATGGGTGGAAATGGGCAGTATTGGCCATTCAAAATGCCACAGTATCATCCAGACATGGGTGGAAATGGGCAGCCGAATCAGACATTTAATCCACCTCCCAATCCACAACAACAACAAGGAGAATCCAAAAAAACGACGACATTCGACGAAGCCTATTTCACCGGACAATTTGACTCTATCAAAAAACTCATCGAGAACAGCAAGAACGAGAATTTAGAACGAGGTAACGAAGAGACGCCAAACCAATCTCGTAAGAGAAATTACGATTCCATCGATCATTCTTCCACGCCGATCGACACCGGTCCGCAGATCATAAAGGCCTCCGCTAGCGAGATTTCTCAAGCCCCCTCGACGGGAAAAGACGATTACGAGAAATTTAATACCTGGGGAGGAAAAAACAAATAAAGCTCGCTAAAAATTCCTCTTCCCCTCTTCGCTCTAATTTTCCCTTAAAAAAGATACGTTTATTAAAAATCGGTTGTAACTATTGAAGTTCGATTCGTATGCAATAAAAGAAAAAGTCTTACCTTTTGAAATGGCTGGTGCTTACAATACTCTGATAAACCCCAACTTCCCCGTCACGGCTACTAGCAAACAACGCGCGCATGCAAACGGGAGGGAACATAGGTTCAAAATTTGCCAACAGGGTATGTACCTTCCCGAGGGGTCGATCGTCTATTTGACCCAAACCGGAAATCAGGTTTTTTGCACTCCCTGTCCGGCAAACGAAACCTTTCCCAAAACGCTCGCGAAAGGCAAGGAATGGGACTATCTTCGGGAAAGGGACATCTTTTCCGCCGATACCGGGTATTTCGGAGTGTCCGTCGTAGAAACGAATTTCGATAATTTCGAAGGAATATTCGACGTACACTGTAAAGAAAAAAGTGGCGTCAGGATGAGAAACCTCGGTAGCGAGACTCTCGAGATCGGGGATCTCGTATACGCCGACGTGCCGACCGCGGAAGAAGCGGACGCGATGATGAGCAAGCACAATCTTCTCTATCCCGTCTTCGTGCCGCGCAAATTGAAAAAAGCATCGCGAAGGGTGGAGAGGACCTTGGTGGACGTGTCCAAAACGGCAAAAGCGATCAGCGAATCGCGCCCTCCGTCTCACAACTACTTGACCAAAAACGGATCTGCCAAAATAATGACGGATCTGTACGCGATCGTCGGGATCGTGATGGACCATTACGAAAAACATCCAGAGGAAGCCCCCAGAATAAAAGAAGTGCTCAGAAAGATTCAACAAAACAACAGCGATCCCGCTTACGTGCTGAAGACGATCTATCAAGAAATGAAACTCTTCCACGTCGAGAACGAGAGCGGAAGGATGATCTTTAGAAAATTACAAAATCTCTTGCACGGCGCAGAAAGACATCCGTTGGGTATGGTTTTGTCGGTGGAATACTACAATCAAGGAGACGGTACCGTGCTGTGTCGCCCCGGCGAATATTTTTTTCTCCACATCTATTGAGGATCGAATCTTTTTTTCTTTTTGAAACAAGGTAGCGCAACATGGCATACGCAGACGCTCACGACGCTCTATTTTCGACTCCGCCCGGGAACAAGACCGAAGGGTACGTTCCCGTGAACATCGTAAATGCGTGGAGAACGCACAGGAACGGAGAGCCCTCCGTCTATTGGAGGGCGGTCATGTCACAACCTTCGATGTTTTTGACGCAAAATTTTAATCCGGCCGAGTACATGAACATGCCGATCGAACGCAGGATCCGAGATGGGGGTCAGATTCCTCTGTTCGACTACAGAAGAGACGGAGTCAACGAAAACGAAGTGCACCAAGAAGCGGTCCACAGACTTCTCTTCGAGAGCTATGCGGTTCAGCGCTCGTTGCTGTATCGCATCTCCGCCGTGGCAGAGGAAGTTAGAAAATTTCTCAATGCGGTCATGACGATCATGAAAGAACGTCAGGACCACATCGTACCGTGGGCGAGAAGGCGCGAATGGGATAATCGCATCCCCCTACCCGGCTCGAAGAGAGCCAACGTCACCGGGCCGGTCAACTGGAGTATGACGTTCGGATTTCATTCGAGAGAAGTGATCGCGGCCATGGCCGTGAATGCGGACCTGACGGAGTATTACAAGAAAGATTACGATAGTTTTATCGAGGAGCAGACGATCTTGCTAGAATCTGCCATACTGGCGGGAAAGATTTTTTACTTTCTGGAATTCCTGAACAACTTCGCACCGAGATTCGTGGATTACGTCTTGTCGAAACTGGTCACGACCACGGCGTCTAAAAATGCCTACGCGACCAAAAACACGGCCTCGATTTTCAAAAAGATCGAGGAATTTTATCTCCGCTCGTTCGCTCCCACGATGTCCGGAAACAGGGGCTCCATGAGAGAAATACTGAATCAAGTCAACGAGATCATGAAACAGGTACCCGAGCGCGAGAACGAAGGGTTCGACGGAATATTCTGCACCGACGCGGCGTTGGAGAAACTCAAAAACTCGGGCCATCTTTACGTGATCGAAGATTACGATTTCGGTATAGTGAATCCGATCTACGAACTGAGTCCGGCGGATACGGAGAAGGGCCACATCAACGTTTCGAATCTGCGCGGTACCCAATCTCTCGGCGACGTAAACTATTTCAGTAACAGCTTCAGGTGCGACGCGGTGAGAATAGGAGACAAGGCCAAATTCATTTGCGCACTACCGAAAACGTTTCCCCATCTGGGGCAAGAAAAAGATAGCCCACTGCGAAGCGAGGAGAGGATGACTCGCTACATCATCGTGCACCAACCGTTTAAAAAGATAACATCTCAGATAGCGAGGGGGTTGGCGTACGACGAATATCACATTTCAACTCCTCTGAGCAAGCACGATAACTTGGTCCTGAAGATGAAGGAACATCTCGCACAGTGCGGCCTCACGCATCGGGGATTGTACGACCCGGAAGATTACTTTCAAGAAGTTCTTCAGGGCCGCGATTACTTCAAGGACGTAGATTATCTGAATTATAGACAACTCGTGCTGGAGGGAAAGATGAAACGCAATCACGAACTCTATTTGTACGACACGCGTCATCCGTTTTTACAAAGGAGGCCATCTCGCGGAATGACCCTAAACTCTTCCGACAACAACGAAAATTACATGAATCTTTTCCCCGGTTCTAGCGGTGGGACATCGTCGTCGTCTTCGTCGTACCTACCGGACAACACGCTCGATCAGTTCGGATCGCTGACCGTAGGTTCTTCGTATCACGACCAAAACTCGGGGTACGGTACTTACGGTTACGGCCCTAGCGAAACCGGCGCCGTCACTCAACCGGGCGGCGGTGGCGATAACGACGGAGGCGACGATGGCGGCGGCGACGGCGGCGACGACGAAAATAACGGCGGAATCGCCCCCGACTTCCGATCGAAGTGCCCTTACTCGCCACTCATGCTGGAAGGAAACATCCCGTTGGTCGAACGAGACGACATGTTATCCAAGGTCGTCCTTTTCAACGCGGAAGTGACAAAATTCGAAGAGTCTTTCGGTAACGAACTGTTGGAGTTCATCACGGCGTGCTGTTCGAAAGTACCCAGTAAAAAGCAAGTTTTTTTGGCGATCAAAATTCGAGACGCCTTCAACGACGAGGCGATCGGCATATCGGCCAACGCGTGGTCGCGAAGGAAAGTCATGTACCTCTCTTTCCTGATCCAGGAACTCGTTTCGGACTACAAGAGCAACGCCATCCTCACCTCGCCGCGAATTTTCTTTTTCGCCGTCATGTCGATCGGAAAGTCTAGCATCAACGATCTGCGAGACTTTTTTGCCAGCACCAAAATGGAAGATTATTTCGAACGGAATCTGAGACAGTTGGGCGACATGATCGCCTACTACTCGAAAATGGCCTGCATCCTAGACTCGGCCTTCAAGAGCATCGAAGAATTCATCACGTCGAGCGACAACGATTTGACCATCTTTCGTTCATTTCCTTCTTTTTCCGAGACGATTCCGATGGCCGACCCGGCCGAGGTGATGGGGACCGAGATCAACACCGACCCCTATTCCCAAATGTATCGCGTCTTCGAGACGTTTTTGATGACGCGAACGGAATCCGTGGTCATGCCGACCAAAGTGTCTTACGACGGAAAGAGACTTCCACCGATCGAACACGCAGACGAAGAGGAAGCGGACGACCTGCTGCCGATTTTGGAACCTTTCGCGGACGAACTCGACGACGAGAACGACTTAAAAGAGGAAGACAGATTACTCTTGGGAGAGGACGAGACGGGCCGTTTCGAATGGAGCGCGATTCCCACCAAAGATTTCAAAACGGATCCGTCCGAACCCGCTTTCGCCCCGGTGGAATATTTCGTCTACTTCAAATATCAGGTGGGAAAAAATCGACGTAGGACGGAAATACTGAGGCACTATCGCTGCCCCGTCGCGTTCTACCAGACGAGCAGTCCGCGCATTCAGAAACTTCCGAAACATCTCCTAGACGCGTCGAAGTTTCACCCCCTCTTCGCCCACTCCCCGTACATCACCACCGCTTACGACGCCCACAAAAACAGCATCTACAATCTACACGCGTTCTGCAAGTACAGAGACCTCAACGCTCTGGCGAAGCCGCCTTTTTACGTGGCGTGGGTCTGCAACCTGGCATGCCACATCAAATGCGCGCACGATTCCCACAATTGGATGATAGAAAACGGCGTGCCGATGTTCCGCTCCATCCTCATTCTCCAACAGGAAAAATTCGTCACGAGCAGCATGTTTGCGGTGATCAGAGATCGAGTTCCGCGGATCGAAGAAACGCCCTGGTTGATTTTACAAAAAGAGCACGAGGTCCCCGTCATGGTAAAGCACCACCAAAAAACCCTCTACGGAATCTTGGACCCGCACGGGGTGTACGGCATAAGCAATGCGGTCATCGAACAGATCAACGAACCGTGCGACATGCGAATGGAAAATCTGAAAATCATATTCGATCGCCAAAACGTGGGAGCGCAGGACAGAAAACTTCTGACCGGGGCAGTAGCGTTCTTCATCCAGATGAGCGACGTGAAAAAGATCACGGAAGAGAAACTACCCCCGGCCGGCGGCAGAAGAACGGTCGGTCTGTTCAACCTCAACAAAGAGGACGGACTCAGAAGTTGCGACACCACCAGAATCGACAAAGCGGTCTCCATAGCGCCGACCATGCATCCGCTCGGATACCAACAGCACGTTTTGAGCCACTTGGAAAGACGGGGTTACTATTTCCCGCTCGGAATCGGAACCAAACGGACTCACTATTCGGAGGTGCCGATTCCCAACACCGTGAAAGAACGATACGAAATTTCCAGAGACAGGGTGGACCTGAAGCACATGGCGATGCAAAAGAACGGCGGAGTGGAAAAGATCGAAGCATTCACTAGCATATTTCACGCTTTCACGCGCACTCTCGTAGCCATGAATGTCTGGCAAGTGGTTCGCAACAGCGAAGGGAAGGAGGAGATAATCTGGATACAGAGAGACCCATTCTTACCGACAGATTCTGGAACGACTTCGGATTACGATAACAAGGGTTTAAAACTAATGTCGTCTAGAGGGGAACCCTTCACGACTTCGGTGATGGAATGAGGACACACACAATTCGATTCTCGAACATTTTAATTTGTAAATAAAACAAAGTGAATCTGCGGGACGAATAAAAATTGTCATGTTTTCATCAAATGCGTGCGTTATTGTCGAGACAAGAGCGAAGGGGAGAGGGGAGTATATTTTCACCATTTTTACGAGAAAGTATTAATCACGAGATCGAGCTTTTTTTAAAACAAAGATGTAATTTCTCCCTCCACTCCATTCGCTCTATCACATCGATTGAATCGAGATCGAGTTTAAGAATTTATTGTCGTATTCCCGTATAACCGAATCGTTACAAAACATAGGTGCTTATGGACGAGAAAATTTCGTCCTCCGCCGTATTTTGTGCGACGCAAATACCTTCCGTACCAATTTATTACTATGACACTGTTCGCGTCGAGGAAGACGACGAAACGCGTTTAATCTACGAACGACGAGACGAGACGGGAACGGTTCGCGCGCTCGCGGTTCAAGGAATTCGGTGGTGGGACTCTGATGGCCGACCGGTGAGTAGGAGAGATTGGGAAGCGAACGGCAGGGAGAAAAACTTCTCTTGGGGATGGCCGGTCTACATCCCCGGCTTGGATCTCGTCGACCAGGTGCTGTTGGCCGCTCATCTACCTCTGGTCGATTCGACGCGCCCCCATCGCCTATCGACTTCGCTGGCCGGCGGTACCGTTCGAGTCGGCGAGGTGGTTTACTACGACGACCCTTACCAGCTGCGACCCTTGTTCGACGCGGAAGATGACGATAACGACGGCGACGGCGAAGAATCGAAAGACCTCCCTTCCCTTCAGACCGTTTTGAATTTCATGTCCAATCGTTTCATGGAACCGTACGTTCCCATCAGAAAAAATACCAGGGAGGCGTCGGGGGGTCTGAATCTCGTTCCCCGACCGGGTTATTACGACGAGCTGTACGAGTTCGATTTCGAGAGATTCTACTTGTACATATTACGTTACAGGGATATTCCGTACGGGTCGTTTTCCAAAGAATTGATGCACCGTCTCTGCGACGAAATGCTGCGACTCAGCGAGAAAAACAAGAAGAAATACAAGCGCCTGTATTGCCGTTTTTCGGGCTCCTTGAAAAATTTCGATTTCGACGCTTATCAGGCCATGACTGCGAGCGGACGGGAGATTTTGACGGGCGTAGCGGACAAGGTGGCGAAAGAAACCGAATGCGTGGTGGTGGCAGGATTAACGGACTGTCTTCGCGTTTTCGTTCCCGCAGAGTCGCGCGACGAGCGCAACACCCAGATTCGCCTGGTAGACCGAATTTTCGAATCGACGGGCTTGAGGTATAAATGGAAAAAATTATCGCGTTACGTCGCAACGCCGTCGTGTCGAAAATTGCTCCATTCGCAGTTCGCTTCGAAGGAGTTGAAGAAGATTTGCACCAACATCTTTCAATCGGTCGTCGCGTTGGCGGTCTGCCGCGAGGATGCGGGAATCGATGTTCCGAATTCGTTGGTCGATTCCCAATCGCGCTTTCAGCCTTTCTTGTTTGCGCTGCACAGGCACGGCGTGAAGGAAACGGACATCGATTTTGAAATTTCGAACGGGCTCGGAATCGACGACGAACGCGTGGAGTTTCTCGTGTTGAATCCCGCCAACGATAAGTACGTCGAGGTGTTGACGGCTCACATTCTGGGCATATCTTTCGAAGTGGACGCTTCGTTCGACAGAAACGGCCTAGAAAGACTCGGACATGCGCTTCCGGACAAAGAGACTCACGTCGTTCATTCGTACCTTCATTACCGGAAATTGACGGGCGAATGTTTCGACAAGATCGAATTCATGGTAAAATCCACGTCCTGCGACAAGAGAGGATGCTCCGATTCCCAAAGACGTTACGAAACGCGAAACTCGAAAGACGCGGGAAAAGAACTCTTGCTAAACGAAATCTATTTGATGGCGAAACGCGCTGCCAAATATCTGGGGGTTTACCGGGGATCCGACGCGGACGTGCCGGCCGATCATCTCGTCTTTCACGAGAGCATGATCGAAAATTTCCAAAAATGGGCCCTAAACGTAAAAACGCTCCCTTCGTTTTGGAAAGACGCGGTCTCATTTTTAAGATATTGTCACTTCCTTTCCCTCGTGCGTCAGATACGTATTACCGAAACCAAACGTGTAGATCATACGCAATTTTTTATTGAAAAATAAATCAACAAAATTAATTTAAAAAAAATCTATGTCATCTCTGCGACTCATGTAGTTCATAGTTATTTTTATCGTTTTTAAAAGATATTATTTTTGCTGTTTTTTGTTTCCGAACTCTCTACCTTATGTACGAATTCATGAACATATTTTGTCATCCGTAACACGTTGCTTTAAATCTGACACAGAGACACTGAAATTCTATTACACGTTATCGTTTTAAGACAAAGATTCCAGCGAAGGGAAGTGGAGAGATTTTCATGATGAATCAGGTGTCTCCGTGTCAGTCTCAAATATACATGTATTCGATTCATTGAGATTTCTCCCCTCCCTTCGCTTGAATCTATGTCTTAAAACGATAGCATGTGAAAAAATTTCAGTGTCTCTATAACAGATTCAGCCTACGTCCGCTCGAATCATGGAAATTTTTCCTCTCCCTTCGCTTGTAAGTACACACTGAATCGATCACGTGACAATCTTATTAACATACCGGAAGTGGTACCTTTCGTAACATTTTTGTGGTAAATCAGCGGTTTTTTGACGGTAAACTTCCATAT
>JAOCPT020000015.1:436-11866 GCA_026546935.2 Palythoa grandiflora | reverse complement strand
CTCTTGAAAGCAAAACAATAGAGGATTAATGTATTTATTGTTTCTTTACAACTTCGTTTTTACTTCTTCTTGGATTTGCATTTAAGCTTTATAACTTGCTTTACGCTTCTTGAAAACTGTTTAAAATGTCTGTAGTTTTTGCACTGGGAAATGTAAACACTGCTTAATTCGCTGCTTATATTATCAGTAGCAAACAAAAAAATGAAACATGACGCGTGATGGTGCAATCGCTCAACACAAAAGAATAATCGGGCAGGTTTGGGCAAGCCATTCCAAAACAAAAGAATCCTTATTTTTTATTCATGACACAGCACATATTTGAAGGGTGATCTCAGAATTTATGCGTGCACCTCAATTTATTTATGAGTTAGAATACAAAAGAAATAATTTATGCGTATGACGTCATCCTAAGATAATTTTTCCACCGCGTGTTAATGAGAATCTACCGCAAAAATACGGGTAATTCTCCACATCCTATACTACTCAAAACAAAATCTATTTTCATTTCCTATGAAGGTTTGAGTTACAAAATCAGCAGCAATTAGCCGGTCCAATCAAGCAACATGTCCAACTCAAAAATAGCGACCCCACTGTGTCTACCCGATAACTGTCAATGGGATCCACAAACCGGTAAATATTCCAACACCGAAAATGCTGAACGGCAAAAGCTCAAATTGGTTTCAACTGCGCTACAACAGCTTCGTGGCATAAAAGGTCCCGTATGTGTGGTGACGATCGCGGGCACATGTCGCAAGGGCAAGTCCTATATCCTGAGTAAAGCGTTCGACCAGGGCGAGGTGTTTCCTTTGGGTCATCTAGTTAAACCTGAGACCATGGGTATATGGATGTGGGTGGTACCGAAGAAGTACACCGACAGAAATGGAGAGGAATTCACTGTGGTGCTGCTGGACTCTGAAGGAATCGACTCCGTGTATACTAAAAAGACTGACGACCATCGAGTTTTCACTCTCACCGTGTTGTTGGCGTCTGTCATGATATACAACTCAGCTGGCGTACCGACAAGGACGGATTTGGATTCCCTGGAGTATCCATAAACGTGAATTATTGATCAATAGCTTTGTTATTATTAAAACCTATATTAACACTTTTGAGTTTTCAAGACTCCGAGTGATATTAAATTTGAAAAAAATTGCCAACTTCTGAATTTCGTAATACAAGAGACATTTTCTGAATTTACACTTTGAAAAAAAAACAAAATGAACGGTAACTTTATAGGATTTCCAACCAATGGTTCAAAAGTTGAGACATTCTTGATTTATCTGAAACTGAGTTAAAAGTGTTAAATTCTAATGGGCATAAAACCTTAAGTTAGACTTTAATTACAATTTTTTTAAGAAACTACTACACCTGAAGACAATGAAACTCTCCGCGTCAGAAATTAAAAATAGCACTGCATGGATATTGGTCTACGAATCTATCCCAGCAAGCAAAGTCCTTCAAGTTGAAGAACATTTAGACATCAATTTTCTCAGTGGATTTTTTATGCACAATACATGCAATACATGTATTTGGTATTTTCTTTTGTAAGCAATATTAGTTTTTTAGAGTAGATTGTTTATCGCACATCCTAATTAATGCACTTAAATGATCGTGTGTTGCTTTTACACTACAACTGGCATTTACAGCAATGCTTTTTTTGGGTAATCAAATTCGTCCATCTGTAGTTTGTGTTTTTCTAGTCATTGGCGGATTGAGCAGCTTTTTAGCATGCGAAAGCTAGTAAAATTATAATTCATGGTCAGCAATTTATTGTTAGATAATTCTTAGAACAAAATGAAAAAAATATATATTTCATTCAGCTGAGACAGTGGTTTGAAAACACTCTCCGCAGCAACATTCTTCCTTGCCCGATCGTGTTATTTAGTGTGTTCCAATCCGCCTCCACCCCTCCCCTCTTTTAAATCTTTAGATCTGCATTTGAGAGTAACCAATCATATCTGTACTCTTGCGTTATGGAATCCTTGACAATTCATCAGCTTTATTCTAAAGCTTTCCCAGCGCATTCAGTTCCAAGCAGGGAAAACAAAGATGGCAAGAGATGAAGAAAATTTCCACAAGACGTTTCCTTTCTTCATCTGGCTGTTGAGAGATGTCGTGCTAAATCTGCCTCCTGGCTGCCCGACAATCAAGGATTATTTTTTAAAAGAGGTTTGAGCTATTTAGGAGACTTGACAACTGAATAATTAGTAAAGAATTCAAGTATTCATCTATATATGCAAGACAGTGTTTTTCCTACCCTAGGTCCAGTCATAGCTTTATGTTGGCAAACGTCATGGATTACAGAGCTGAAGCTGCTCTGTTTTATGTTGGGTGCATATCCCTTTTGCTGTAGGTTTAATGCCGCGTTATAGTGTATCACCTATTGTCCATTTAATTCTTAACGCTCTTTGTTTTTGTGCACGGGAATGGGAAGGCTAAAAACAGAAAATCAATAAAAGAACTAAAGTTGTCGAGTTTCATACCAGAAACAAGAGGGACCGACGTTAACTACGTTCCGGCACCAACTGGGACTCGATGCTTCGAACTCTTTGGATACAGATATTAGAAATATATCTACTTTTACATATTTAAATTAGCTTTAAAGCGTAAGATGTTTTGGTAGTTTTTAGTATATCTAAAGTGGATTCGTTATCTTTTTATCAGTATTTATTAGATTGCGGTAGGCTACTGGACGAAATGCAGAAAGGATGGCTTGAAGTTTAATTAAGTCTTTCTGTTTCGATGTTCTTTTTTTAGGTAATGAATTCACCAAGTAACACACAACTTGATAGAAAACCAGAAGCCGTTGAGAGCATTCTGAAATACTTCCCAGGATTTGAGGCATTCAAACTTCCTCCGCCTTCGTCTGACCCAGATGTCATACAGAACCTGAATGACGAGAGCAATCTTGCAGAGATCAACAAAAATTTTCTAAAGGAAGTGCAAGCGTTCAAACAAATGCTTTTCTCAACACTGAACCCCAAGAAAAGTTTTAACGAAGGCGAATATGTCACAGGAGAGGGTAAATGATTATAACTGACAAAAACTAAAACTACAGTAATAATGATATTGACGATGACATCGACAGTGGCAATGGAAGTTAGAGTGATAAGGAGAAGGAGAATGACAATGACAATGACAATGACAATGACAATGACAATGGCAATGACAATGACAATGACAATGACAATGATAATAATAATGATAATAATAATAATAATTGGCTGATCACTCTTTCTCGCAGTCAGAGACTGAATTGCAAAGGGCACAGCTCAACGAGCTCTGACAGAAGCTGCTGTGTCTCCCCACAATACTATCCAAGCATGACCTACGAGCACAGCACCACAGACAGATGGAATCAGGATTTCGCTGGGGAAGGAAGACCAGGGTACCCTGAGAAAAATCCTCGGAATCAGGTTGAAATGGACAAATCTCAGCCGACAAACAAACCCAGGATTCGATCCTGGGTCCACAAAACTGGGAGGAATGTGCGTTACAACTCCACCATCCTGACTCCCCCAACGTCATCAAAACATAATTAGTACCACCTTGTACCATCATCAAGAGGTTTACTTAAAACTGTAGTAAAAAATTAATTAAAGTAGAAACTAAAACAAGATAACTTAACGGATGATTGCAAAAATATCAAATAAGTACTTTAGTTAACGTCTTTTTGCGAATATTAAATCGCTTGACGGCTCAGATTTTGGAATGAAAACCCGTCCCACTCCCTCCCCTTCCTTCTCATCCTCTTCACGACCGAGAAGTTCCGTTTGTGGCTTGACCTAAACCAAAACTCTAAACGTGGAGTTTAAGCAAAAAGGCTTTATATTAGCTTGTTATATCCTAATCGGCTTTCCTCGACCAATTTTACTTTCTGTTACTACTTGTTAGCTTCTCATTCAGTCACAGTGTTAGGTGCACTAAAGATTTTAGAAAGCTTGGATTGCTCAACACAGAAAACTATGACGAAATTAGCCAGGCCAATCAAATAAAAAATGTTTCTCGATTTTTGTTTTCAACTACTTTTTTAAAAATGTTTTTTTTTTTTTGTTGAAATTGCAAAGAAAGTTTGTGGAAGCACAATTCCGAAAAACGCAGAAAATGCCTTCTCAAACAATCCGCGGCCATGGTTACTGATCAAGATTGAGAACACTAGACATCGATTCTCCTTACCTCGAGCTCTGCCACTATCATTATCATAATCATAATTATCATCGTTATTATTACTAATGCTAATCTGAAATTGTTTAGCGGTTTGATTCTCTAGACTCTGTTTGGATTTTGTCTTCGGCGAAATCCTGATTCCAACACACTACAAGCGTTTTAGCCAACCACGGCTACCTCCTGCAAAATTGGGATTCTTAACTGTGTCGTGTTGTGTGTGTTTTGCTGGAAGACATTTTATAAGGACTGCAATAAATATTACTGGTTTGACTACTGGTAATTGCGTAATCCTAACAAAGTTTCTAAATTTAAATGATATAATGTCACTTTACCTAACAGCACTTGCTACCTTGGTTGAGGTGTACGTGGACGCCCTGAACACACCTGGCGCCGTACCTAATATAGGGAATGCCTGGGATGTCTTCATTCGATCCAAATGTTCACAGGCAACTCTGAATGCCTTGGAAACTTACAAGAAACAGATTGAATCCGAAGTGAAGACCATGCTGCCATGTCTAAGTGACCAGATACGAGAGGCACATCGCAGGGCCTTTCACACCTGTCTGGAAACCTTTAAACGGGAAACAAACAGTATTTCTGTCAAAAGCATGGAGAAATACCTGAAAGAACTTACAGTAAGTCAATTTCAAACGTTGCATCTGAAACCAATAACTTTAAATCTCAAACTTCAAATATTGCGTTTTTAGCTCTGTAATTGTTTCAATCAATCTCACTTAATTATTTGCTCTTATACTGTACTATTTTATATGGAAATTAACATCATTTTCCATTATTTTCTTTTTAATGTCTAATTGTTCAGAAAGGAATAAAATTACTAAAGCAATTATTCTACTCATATTTTGTTGAATATGAGGTAATAGAAAGCCGAGGTACGAAGCATTCGCGGATTAATTCTTAATAGGCTGTCCGCATTAGAAACGATCAATGAAGTTTGGACGCAAAATAGATTTTCATCAAATTTTCGTGTGCTAAAAGTACAATCACAAGTCTCTATTGTCGGGCTACATTGCAAGCTCTTTTGAAAATTCATAACTTTCACATTTTGAGTCACTGAATTTCTAACATTTTACCTTGATTCGAAAGAGTGAGGACTTAATAAACATGATTGTTTTGATTCATTTGAGTGAATGCTTGATCTTCTAGTGATCGCCACGCATTATAACTTCAGCACGGACAAAAGTGGTCTTTTAACAACCACCATTTCGTGAGGGTGCTAATTTATGCAAAATTGCTCCAAACGCGTTTCCTGTCTCTCTTCTTCATTTTCTACAATTGTTTTGTAATGAATGTGCTTCCACCAAGGAAATATCATGTTTTTGTTGCTTTTATCAATAACTTAACACATGGCCCATACATTGTCATTATTGACAACTCCAACAGATTAATCTCAAAACATGTTGAGTCCAACACGATTAATATACAGAACTGAACTTGAAATATGTCAGAACGACATGCTGGATTAAAACCTGAATTCTTCAGTACCCTATAAGCCAAAGTTAGAAGCATAAGCATAACAAAAACATGTTGCACCTGCGATTCAATTCTCTGTGGCCACTACTTTTTCAAAAAGACCAGTTTTATCCATGCTGAAGTCGTCATGTAACTCCAATAAACATAAATCATAGTTATTAGATGAACAACAACTTGTTTCAATAAGTTTATATATTTCAGTTGGCATTGAGACCATTGTCAAAACTTAATTCCTTATGTATTCAAAACATTAAAAAAGTGTCGTATATTTATAAGAAGAAATAAACATTTAAATTGTGTTTCCATAGAGTAACAGAAACATAAGTGGAACTTCGGGAGAACATGAAATAATCAGAAGGAACATGCCCTATGTTATTTAAGATCTCTCAAATTTCCACAACTATAACTCTGTGGGAACGTGGAAAAATATTTATATTTCTTTTAGAAAATATCCTACACAAAGACAAGACATTTTTCTTAAAGTAAACATTATCAAAATTCTCCTTATTCTCATTATGGTGTGGATATTGGACTTATTTAATGTTAATTTACTAAATCTGCTAATCTGCAATGGATTAGTGGCCCATCCAGGATGGGGGAAGGAACAATGACTCTTTTCTTGTTAATGGAATTAGCTAGCTTAGCTTTCCATCAGTTGTTGTATGCATTATGTTATTTGTTGGCAGAGAAGTCCATATCGAGGTCACAGTTTTTTATTATAGGACCAACCCTAAGCCAGTAAATAACTAGTTCTTTCTTTTTTTCCTCTCTTTGAAAATTTTTGGAAAGTATTCAGAAGTGTTAGGAAATCTTTGGAATTTTTCGAAAAATCTTTGAAAATGGTTAGAAAACATTTCTAACTAAAAGGCATTTTATTTAAATTAATAGATAAAAATTAATACGAGTGGGAGACCTTTAAAGGAATTCAAAAATATGAGCTGAAGGCAACCTTTTTTAAAGTCCATAAAGGTCGGATGCAAATATTTTATTTTACCTATCAATAATCTAGGTTTAGTTTGAAATCATATTGTGCTAATATTTTTGAAATAAAAGTTGATCTCACAAAGAAATTTTAAGTTTTATTACATCCAAATATGTAATCTTGAGATCTTTATGAAATTTAAAGATCCTATTCATGGTTATGATTTCTTTTGTTAATGTTTTGTGAATTAATAAGTTTGATTAGACTTCAAGATTTTTTGAGAATCTTCAGAAATCTTTGGAAGTATTCAGAAGAAATCTTCAGAAAGCTTCAGAAATGGTTTAAAACCATTTAAATGCGTTTTTGCGAGTTTTGGAAATTTTTAGAAAATCTTCCATTCGGAAGTTAGTGTACCTGTGGACAGAGATAGGATTAGATAATATGAACTGCCCTAATCTCCAATCAAATCACAGGATTTGTTACTCCTAAAAAAAATTAAAATGTGTCGTATATTTATTCTTGATACCTGTAAGTTTAGCATTGTTCCATAAATATGTGATATTACGATTGTCTGTATCAGGGCTGTGACCACTGTTATTGTCATCATCAACATCATCTTGGTCATCATTATAAATTGTATCACACCATTTTCTTCATTATCAAATGAAATCAATATTATGAAGTTTAACTGAATTTTGATTGCCCCATCAGCAAGGAGAGGGAGTACCATCATCAGTTAAAGGTGTATGTGCTAACCATGCAAAAGATGTGGAAAGATTTTTCAAGGTACATGTTGTGTGATATAATAATACAAAAAAATGCCTTAGTTTTAAAACATTTTGACTCAGACTGAACCACAATGTGAAACTAGCAACTTGTTTGACTTTGTTGATTGTTACAGTAGATGGCCTCCACCAAAATGCTGTAAAATGTCAGTTGAACTTTAAACACCACAACCTCAGAACTGCTGCATTGATGAACGTAATTAAATCATTGATTTCCCTGACTATTTTATAATCCATTGCTTGACCTAGGTTTTGGTTTATAATGTACACTTAGAGAGCAGGTAGGGTGTAAGCCTTCATCTCCACTGGATGTTTAAAAAGCATTACCAATAAACAACAACAACAACTTTATTTTAGTTAGCACTTGTATTACAATTTTTAAAGCAGAATAATGTAAATTAAAGGATAACACTTGGTGATTGCAGGAGAGGAACACAAGCCATGAAGAAATAGCATAGCTAATCTAGCTAAGTAGCTAGGCCATATGAAATTAATTATTTAGTCAGAATTGCAACATTTTTTAGCAAACTTGAAATTAAGTAATACCAAAACAGAATAACAACAGCACTCATAAATTTAATGAAAAACAGAAAGTGAAATGAAGTGTATCAAATCAATTAAAATTAACAGAGTGTAAGTGTAAATCTGTGTATAAATATTATTAGATATTATTAACTTATTTGTATTTTATAATAATTAATAATGACTGACAGTAAATTTGCAGACCATATTTAGGGTTTTTTTGTATCTTCTTGTACACAGGGAGCCCATGTCACTATCAATGCAAGGTCACAAGATGACATCCAGGAAGATGTCGTCATTGATAAAGTGAAAAAATCATCAGGCAAGACCTGCTAGATTATATTTACTCTTTAATGACTACTATGATGCTTTCATTATATAACTGAGTATCTAATTTTCTTAGCAGTTTTTTTAAACAATGCTTGGAATACATTAAAAGAATAAAAATTCCCTCTGCAATCATTTTGGGTTCATGTGTGGGCTGAGACTTGTAGGTCCCAATCTGACTGTGAGAAGTTTTCTCTAATTGCTCTGGTTTTGCTTATTGTGCCAAAATTGACTTTTCAGCCATTGAGCAATTAAACAAATTAGCTGCTGGCCAGGAAGAATAAGCAACCACTTCCTTCGCAAAAAGTATTATTTGATTATATATTAAGAAGGAAGGGATTTTTAGAAAAAGACCCTAGAACTTTTGATTAGAATGCAAGTTTCTTAGGTTAACTTTATGAATAATGTACTGTACATCCAAAAGTGCAATAGCCACAGTTTAAAAATTTAATGATAACTTTAATTTATATGTCATAAAGTTATAATTATTACAAGCCTGGGATTATTATATTAAGAACTACAAACTAATTATTACTGTTGTTATTATTATTTTAGGAGCAAACTACAGTTTTCACAAGGAGAAAGCAAAGCCAATGCCAGCAGCTGGACCAGTGGTTTGTATTAAATGTCCATTCTTTGCTTTGGTTCATAAACTACGTAAATTGTCTTTTTCCTTAAATATGCATGTAAAGCTTTAATTGAATGTTTGAAACAAACATTGGTAATGAAGAATCATTCCCAATTTATGACATTTTCACAAGGGTAGCCGTACAAAACAAGTAACATACTTTGGTAGGGAAGGGGGGGAATTCGTGACCAATGTACGCTTTTGGATTCATAAAATATGTCGATATGTTTTACATCATGGAATGCAAGGTTTTAAATAAGAATCTTTGTGGGCAGCATGGTTGGCGCAGTGGTAAGCTCTCTGCCTTCGAACCACAAGGTTCCAGATTCAACACCCAGCTCAGCTGCTGAGTATTGAACATTTGTGTGACCTTCTTTTCCACCAAAGTTGACTCAGTTTTCCATCCTCCCGAGCTCGGGAGCTAACCTGTGATGGACTAGTGTCCCATCCAGGGGGAGTCAATGACTCTCGTCCACTTAACACTACAGAAACTGGAGATAAGCACCGGCTGCAATGGGCCACTTTGGCTCATAAAAGGATTAAGCTGTTTTTTTTTAGCTTAGTGCAAGTGGCAAAAGAATACAGCAGGGGGTAGCAGACAACATGTGCCAATGGCCTGAGCCAAAACATCTGAGGCTGGGGCTCAACATGCATATGTACTTCCTCCTTCCCCCAGATTTTAATTTAATTGTGGACAACTAGTATACAGATTTCAGACCTGCATTCTGGAGAAAGAAATCCTGTATTTTGAGTGAACACAGACATCTTTAAATTCTGCTTTTTCACTTGACAGTTCATGGTAAATGAGAAACCCTCAATCTGCAAATGTCTGTCTGCAAGCACTGACAATGCCATTAACATTTTTTGCAGGGCTCTGTGTATAAGAGGGTAGAAATTCAAAGGGAAATTGATGTACAGAAAAGAGATCAATTCTGGACAAAAACAGAGGTAAGGAGATCTAGACAACTTATAATTACGACTTTTGACAACTTAGTTCTTGTACCACAGTAATTTATAATATTATGATCAGAAGTGTAAAACTGATTGAACTTTGCTTAACGTACATAGAGTAGATTTAAGGGTTAGTGGCCATTACCCACATGCCAGTATAGTGGCTGCACATTACCATTTGCACACATGTGCTGAACTTGTGATTTCATCATCTCAACCACACTGTATGCTTATATTGTATTTAATGTACATAACAGGGTAGATTTAATGTTAAAAGGCCTGCTAACCCAAGTGATCAATAAAGTGGCTGCAAGTTACTATTGGAACACATGTGCTGAACTTGTCATTTCATCTTCTATTGAAACCACATATCACAAGTGGTGCTGTATGTTTATACTTTACTCAACGTACATATAATAGGGTAGATTTAAGGGTTAATGACTGCCACCCACGCGGGCAACTGATACAGTAACTGCAAGTTACCAGACACACACGTGCTTAACTTGTGACTTCATCTTCTCAACCACATCCCACAAATTGTGCTTTATGCTTATACTTTACTTGACGTACTTATAACAGGGTAGATCTCTATCTACTCCTAAACAAAGTGAGGCTGGGTGTTAGCAGCCATGGACGGCTGTTTCAGTCTTACTTGGCCTCGTCAGCGCAGCACAGCTACCAAACAAGCTGTAAGTTACCATTTGCACGTGCGTGCTTAACTTGTGAGTTTTTCTATTTCAAAATCAATTTTATGTATAATTTAAGCAATTGGACAATTACTTTGCCTATCATTCTGAAGAAGTCCTTGAGTGAAAGGGTTTGCATTATGCTTTTCTCTCATTATTAAACAATCATACTATACCCATAATTCAAATTGTACCTTAATTTGTCTGATTTGTGTTCAAACTAGAGACATACCTTAATCAGTATTAATAAGAGAAAATTTTCTCTGTTTTCCACAGGAAGATGAGAAGAAGCGTGTAGCTAATGAAAAGAAGCAGCGTATTCAGGAACAAAATGAACTAGAAAAGAAGAGAAGAGCGAGAGAGGTTTGTAAACAGTAGCTTCCTTAAAACATTACAGCTCGCTTACTATATAACAAATAGATTCCATGTTTGCTTGCGTCTGTTCCGTAATAGATAACAGATGACGTCAAACTGCTGATGAACTGATGTTCTTACTACAGTTTGACGTTCTTAGCACAGTAGAAAATGATGTCAAGAAGCTTTTTTCAAATAAATACAAATAAATACAAATAATACAATAATAAATACAAAAAAAGCTTTGCTTTTGTCAAGAGAGAACTAGCCACAAGCAATGCACCAGTTAGACATCACTACAGAAGAAACATCCAAAACGGTCGAAAAACTTACAAACTACACCAACATTCACTTCAGTTAGCTGCTCGGAACAGCTAGTATCACCACCAGGCCTCATTTTGGCGCTTAAAACACTATCGTGACGTCATCGACAACTGTTTATTCTTTCTTTCATACTACTGATCAACATACACTGATATATGTTTGTATACAGGCTTGGGCCGAGCCGCTTGTTGTTTCACATATGCCTCACATTTGGTATTATTCAGTTGATGTGAGCCTTATGTCGAAGGCGAAACACGCTCTGGACAGTAGTAT
>JAOCPT020000011.1:6561-17298 GCA_026546935.2 Palythoa grandiflora | reverse complement strand
TATCAACTGAAGATGACAGAAGTTTCTGTCGAAACATGTTTTACAAATTTAAAGAGTGTTGTCGTTTTCCTTAAAATTATAGCTAGTGAGATTCCTACTTTTGCTAGTAAAGAAAAATCTTACTAGCAAAATTTTGCTAGTGGACTAAAAAGTTAAGTTCGAGCCCTGGTTGCGGCTGCTAAAGAATGTTTGATCGTGTTCATGGTCTTTGGGGGCCATGGCGTCTTTGTCAAGAATAGTAACTATATATGTAGGCTTTCTTGACTCACGAAGAAATGGAAATGAACCTCCAGGAAGCTTAAAAATTTATCTTTAGCAAACGAAAGCCTGTCTTAGTTTTTTCATCTTGTCAACCTCCTAAATAGATAGTAATATAAATGCAATTAGGTAGTGAGATTTACACGCCAAAGCTGCAACGAATACAAATAGTACTCGGATTGTAAAGGTAGCCAATCAGCAGCAAAAATGACAACAAAATTTCACTGATGATGAATGAACGTACTGAAGGTTACGTCATTCAAGAGCCGTTGCATCAAAAACCGCGCACTTCGAAAAATGGCTGAGGGAAGGTTCGCTTCTGCTTGCTCTGTCGAAGAATCTATTTTACAACAATAAAACAAAAATACCGCTCAAAAACCGAACGAGATGTAAGATTACTTGAAACATTTTTGAAAACAAAGGACGAAGACAGGAAAAATTGAAGATACTCCAGCATTTGAGCTGAATGAATACATTTGCCATATTATGGTCTCGATTCGCACAAAAGATGGCCTCGAGTTCGAGCCAAATTCGCTTCTAAGATTAGAGGCCAGCTTAGAATGACATCTAAACAAAAAGAGCTATTCTGCTAGCATAATAAACGACTTGGCGTTCGAGAAAACCAGGAACGTTCTTCCGTTCAAGCAAAAACAACTGAAAAAGCAAGAAAAAGGAAATAAACTCAAATCATTAACAAGCGAGGAGCTAACGATATTATACGAGAACGGTTTGCTCGTTTGCTGGTTTTCACGAGATTGCTTTTTTATTTTCATAGACATTTTTGACGTTGCTAAATGTATGATAAAAACAGAACTTTTTTGATTAATAGTTTTTGTGTAGAGAGATTTATTCTCTCTTGTTATTGTTAAGCGACTTTACATTGTAAACTATTTTTCACTTTTCATCGCCTCATTTGTGCGAAATAAACTTGTCTGCTTATACACAAAAAAGAAATTTCAGTACCTATTTATAAACTAAACATATTATAGCATGGAAAATTATTTGTACCATCTTTATTCACTCGTTGATAAGTATCAGAAAACTTACTCTTTCGCTACGCTCACTCGTTCTTAATCTGATCAAACTCAAGAATAAAAAATCGTAAATCTCTATTTATCATATGACCTTGCAAATTCCTCCATTCTCATTGGCTCAACCGGGGTCTATAAATGCGTATTCGGCCCGCGGGCCGTATACATGCTTATTCGGGCCGGTTTCCTAGATGTTGATTTTCAAAACATTTTCAAAACTCGCAAAATTACTTAAAAAACGATTTTAAAGTACTTCCGAAAAGTTTTGAACACTTACGAAGATTTCTTCAAAAATCCAAAGTTGGCAAAAATGAATAAAAACAGCTTTTAAACATTTCCGATGATTTCCGAAAACTGCCAGAAAACTCGCGGCTTGTTTGCTTTCAGGAAGATAATACTAAGTTATTCCAACTTCTAATACCTAAATGAGGGTAAGAGCACTCCAAGAAAAATGAGACCTTGTTTGGGACCTTTTTAATAAGAAGCAAGGACGTTTTTTTGAAAATTTTAGCCGTTTTAACCGACTTTTGTTGTTTTGACAGCACGCCGGGTTGTTCATAAATGAAAAGTTTATTGGCTTAGCATTCTTTTATTTATATTAAATTTATGAAATTTAAAGTTTATAATACAACAAGAATACCTAATTTAACAATGACAAAACCGTGTTTGTCCTTGGAAATATTTAATGATTTGCTTGTAAACGAGAGGAAAAGGAGGTCAACAGATTCTCTCCCAAAAAGCCACAAGAATTCCCTGATCTTCAGTCAAAACGAAAATGCGAGAAAGCAGCGACAGCGAACTGATGTAATGATCTTCAAAACTTTTCTATAATGTTTTTTTAATTTCTTTATATATGTTCAAGTGTTAGTTGTTAGTTTTCAGAATAAAATGGCGAAAGTGTTAAAGAAATTAATTGCTAGTCAAGATAATAATTGACCGCTGTTCTCGTCCGTTTTTATTTTATTTTGCATGTTTCTAAATCTAAGTAAGTATATAATAAACAAAGTCACTCGTTCATGATGTGATAAGAATGACTTGTGATCAAAAACGACATCACTGAGCTCTCAACATGCAATACTCTCTATATTTAGTATAACTAGTGGACTAACGCAAATCCTGCATTTTGATTGTCTATGTTACAGGACGATTAGTTAGTAATAGTCCTCGAATAACAAAATTCGCCAGTTTTGAAAACCTACGGCCACTTCGCGTTTTGTGGAAATTTCAAAGGAGTTTTCAGATAATTTGCTGGATAATTCCATCCCAGGAAAGAGCCTTAAAGGTCACTGGTCAACAGCCCATTCGGCTTCGCCTGAAGGCCTACTGAGCCGTAGCCCTTGCGGACTGCAGATCTAATTGTTAAATATGCCCCAAGTGGACTTAATACAAATCCTATTCCCTCGTGAATATCCGCAGGAATACCTAAGAGTTGCAGATTATCTTTGGTATTATATGAGTAGTAGTGACCTGCTCACCTCTGGATAGTCTCCATTGACGTGTATCACTGGACAGCCAATCATCTTGCCTATATCACTCGTGTAAAGCGATGATCTGCACAGAAAAATGCACAGTGGAAATTTTATACTTCTTGACATAAAGGATATTAACTGGCCGCACAGACCAGTGTTGAAAAATATTTTTCAATCTGAGAAGAGAAATTCCATCCCTTCAGGTGGCCATTTATTATTCTATTTATTATGTACACAAAAATGAAATTAAACAAAGACGCCAATAACACGTTATCTTCACGTGCAAAAATAATACATTTTCGCGCAAAAGCTTACTTGATATTTCATTGGTAATTATTCATTCGCTTAGTGTCCTGGAGGTGTTTCAATTTGAAAAGGTTTGTAAACGTTACATCAGCAGAAACTTGTCTTTTTGCTATTTAAAAGCATTGGTCACGTGCCTAGATACCACATAGTAACACACAACTGGTGGGCAAGGTAACCAAAGCTTTCAAGTGCCTAGATATCACATAGTAACACACAACAGGTGAGCAAGGTAACCAGTACTTTCACGTGTCTAGATAACACATAGTAACACACAACCGGTAAGCAATGTAACCAGTACTTTCACGTGCTTAGATACCACATAGTAACACACAACTGGTGAGCAAGGTAACCAGTACTTTCACGTCCCTAGATACCACATAGTAACACACAACTGGTGAGCAATGTAACCAGTACTTTCACGTGCCTAGATACCACATAGTAACACACAACTGGTGAGCAATGTAACCAGTACTTTCACGTGCTTAGATACCACATAGTAACACACAACTGCTGAGCAAGGTAACAAGTGCTTTCACGTGCCTAGATACCACATAGTAACACACAACTGGTGAGCAAGGTAGCAAGTGCTTTCATGTGCCTAGATACCACATAGTAGCACACAACTGGTGAGCAAGGTAATCAGTGATTTCACGTGACTAGATACCACATAGTAACACACAACTGGTGAGCAAGGTATCCAGTGCTTTCACGTGACTAGATACCACATAGTAGCACACAACTGGTGAGCAAGGTAATCAGTGATTTCACGTGCCTAGATACCACATAGCAACACGTAACTGGTGAGCAAGGTAACCAGTGTTTTCACGTGCCTAGATACCACATAGTAACACACAACTGGTGAGCAAGGTAACCAGTGCCTTCACGTGCCTCAGGGGTTGGGAAGGACTGAAAGGCCCATGGGCCAATGTCCCGTGTCCTTGAAAATCAATGGGCCAATTTTGAAGTTTACATTACCACAATTCAATGTGCCAAAAACTTGTATTTAACCATACTGATAGTAGACATTTATTAAAAATCAATCCTTCACATGATGCGCTTCATGTGGGTGGAATTTACACAAAGAACGGTGCAAGGCCAGGAACTGACACTGAGTCACAACATGCGAATATCAGATCAGATCGTAAATAAAATAAAAAAATAAAAGTTGTCTTGTCTTATCGTGTTCAATCAATCACGATTGGTAGAGTTTTTCATAGGATTTTAGAAGTATGAATCGTAAACCTAATTATTTAAGACTTTCATGGGTGCCAGGCACCATTTTGCATTAATATTTGATTTAACGAAATACAAAGTACCACCTAAAAGTAAGTACTTCAATAACAAAGGAAGCCGACAGTTTGTAAAAAAATTAATTCAAAATTAAAATGCTCACTCGTCTTGTGCCTGGATAGAAAATTACTTCAGCAGTTGTTTTACATAAACAAGGGAACGGATAAGATTAAATTCACAAGATTTGTATTTTCCTGTGTATCTTGAATGGCAAAGTTTCACGGGAAACTTTGTATTTATAACTTGGAAGTTTTCATAGAATTCGAAATAGTTTTTAGTTTGCGGCCGCCGGTGGTTACCCTTGACAAAGTTAAAAGTCAAACTTTCAAAAAGCAAAACTGTTTTCAACTAGTTTGCACTATCAATCACATTTTAACGTGCCATGACTTCCCAAGAGTAAAGTGGTTTTGTGAGAAATTTAAAACAAAAATTTATCAATTCTGAACTTTATAATTTATAAAAAATACTTTTGAAGCCACTTTCATAAGCGAGTATATTTTTTGTCAATTTTGAAAACTTGTCAAACATATCGATTATATACTCAACTCTTGTGTTTTGCTTCTGGCGAATTAGTTATTTTAAATCGCTCAAAATCTTCAGATTCCATTGCCAACTATCAAGACATATAAAACTACAGTAAAAACAAAGATCTTGAATTAATTTTTATTATCCCAATTGATAACAAAGAAAAATTTTGTTCTGTTTCTATCTGAAAGGTATTATAAGTAAACACATTTTTGTTTCTAAGCGGCGATTAACATATTATTCATTAGTACAAAACTCAAACATGAACAAATGTATGAATAAAAACAAATAGAAAAGTAAAAGCCCTCTGCGGCACTGAATCTATAAAATTACTATGTTTAGTTACCCACATCAAGTTCACTATAGAGAAAATTTCATAAGTTACTTTTTGCAAAGACTAAGCTTGTTGGCTTATGGAATCGTTTAAAAGAAAACACACGATCAGCGATTCACGAATTATGGATCGTGTTTAATTTACATTAAAACGGTCCAAAAACATGATCTGCCATTGCAAGAGAGAGTGAATGGCCTGGGACACGGGCGCAATTTAGGCCCGCTAATAAACTTTTTAATGCGCCATATTTTGAATTTATGAGCCATTTGCGCATGGCGCACGTCCTTCCCAACCCCTGCGGCAGTGCCTAGATACCACTTTGTAACACACAACTGGTGAGCACTGAGGTAACCAGTGCTTTCACGTGCCTAGATACCACATAGCAACACACAACTGGTGAGCAAGGTATCCAGTGCTTTCACGTGCCTAGATACCATTTAGTAACACACAACTGGTGAGCAAGGTATCCAGTGCTTTCACGTGCCTAGATACCACATAGTAATACACAACTGGTGAGCAAGGTATCCAGTGCTTTCACGTGCCTACATACCACATAGTAACACACAACTTGTGAGCAAGGTATCCAGTGCTTTCACGTGCCTAGATACCACATAGTAACACACAACTGGTGAGCAAGGTAACCAGTGTTTCCACGCGCCTAGATACCACATAGCAACACACAACTGGTGAACAAGCTATCCAGTGCTTTCACGTGCCTAGATACCACATAGCAACACACAACTGGTGAGCAGAAAATCTAGTGCTTTCACGTGCCTAGATACCACATAGTAACACACAACTGGTGAGCAGACAATCCAGTGCTTTCACGTGCCTAGATACCACATAGTAACACACAACTGGTGAGCAGACAATCCAGTGCTTTCACGTGTCTAGATACCACATAGCAACACACAACTGGTGAGCAAGCTATCCAGTGCTTTCAGGTGCCTAGATACCACATAGCAACACACAACTGGTGAGCAGACAATCCAGTACTTTCACGTGTCTAGATACCACATAGCAACACACAACTGGTGAGCAAGCTATCCAGTGCTTTCACGTGCCTAGATACCACATAGCAACACACAACTGGTGAGCAGACAATCCAGTGCTTTTACGTGTCTATATACCACATAGTAACACGCAACTGGTGGGCAAGGTAACCAGTACTTTCACGTGCCTAGATACCACATAGCAACACACAACTGGTGAGCAAGCTATCCAGTGCTTTCACGTGCCTAGATACCACATAGTAACACACAACTGGTGAGCAAGCTATCCAGTGCTTTCACGTGTGGAAAGAAGCAAAGCGAAGCGATGAGTGTTTACAGTATCATGGACGTTTTGGAAATAGATTTGCAACAAGAAGCCCAAAAAATATAAAAGAAACTTAGAAAATCAATCTGGTTTATCAAAACCAAATCAAATACGATAAACCACATAAAGTTTTGGCTTCTTGTCGTAAATCTTCCAAAACGTCGATGATTCTGTAAACACTTCTCGCTTTGTTCACCTCTTTCCGCACATGAAAGCATCAGCGTTGGTTATCTTGCTCACCAACTGTGTGTTGCTGTGTGGTGTCTAGGCACGTGACCATCTCCTGCAAAGGACCCACTATATGACATGCTAGCTACTTGCAAAGTTCACAGTTTAAAGGAAGTTTATAGATTGTGCACACAGAGTTTCAAATATTAAGATGCACAGTGGATAGGACTATTAGTGAAAGTCTAGCGCTTACACTTACCTGCCAAAGTGGGCCGGCGTAGTGAATCCAAGCTGATTGTTGACAATCAAATGTACAGAACCTCCAACAGTAAAGTGAGGGGCATTGGCTATTATGAAATTCTCCTGGACAACTCCCTGCAAAAATAAAACAAACCACCTTAATTTTTCCAAAAACCTAACATATAGTTGTGCAACTTACCAGAGATGAATTTAAAACATTAATATACTGTAATTATTCAAAGAAGCACCAACCCCGAAAAATAGGCACTGACCATTGAATAAGCGTCACCCCCGAATTAGCCTCAATCTCAAACAAGCACCACCCCTGAATACCTGTGGCCTCAAAATAAGTACAGCCCACAAATAAGTACCATCCACAAATAATTGCCCCCGAGTAAGCACTACCACTGAATAAGCACGGCCCCCAAAATTAATAGCTGCCGCCCCTAAATAAGTACCACCTTTAAATAAGTGTGGCCCCTAAAATAGTACCGTCCACAAATAATTGCTAATCCTGAATAATTGCCACCCCCAAATAAGCACTGCCCCAGAATAAGTACTACTGCTAAATCAGCACTTTCACCAATTTAGCACTGCCCTTGAATAAACACCGCAGAACCAATGCAGCAAATATGGATCAAAACAGCAGTGGAAATTTATTTGCATTAAAAGCGATATTTTTAGTTCAAAGTATTCATACTTCACCGCTTGCCCTTGAAGTAAAAGAAGAATATAAAAATAGACAATATATTGCAGCTGGCAAGTGCTAAACAATTGGATGCTTAGACACTCAAGTTCAATTAGCAACAGTACAAATTTTGCTCAGTACATCGCATTCATTTATTAAAGTGCTGCTAGTCCAGTCCCGCTGTCATCTAAGACCTAATGTAGAAACGGCTTTTTGTTTTATTATGCCAAAATTTCGAAATGCTCTCCCGCTGAACATAAGAGATTGCAAATCTTGATAATTACTGTTGCCATGTCCCTGTATACGCGGATCCTTGTTAAACAGCAATCTCGGCAATATTAAAGCAAAGAACAACTGAGCTGACGTACGTCACTGAACCATTTATAGCAACTCGTGCGGTGTGGCAGTTTTACGTTCATCGTCATGACGAGTTTTTCAAGGTGGTCGCAATCAAACTCCATTGACCAGTATTTTGCCCGAGTTCTTACATTGTCTAAGGAATTGAGCAAAATACTGGTTGACGGAGATTGACTGATGTCCACCAAAATTTTGTCACGAAGTTGCAATAATTATTATCCTTATAAAGAAATTGCTTCTTCAAGTTGAATGCTCAGAAAAAAAACCCTGCAACCTTTTGATTACCGGTTAGGTGCTCTACCCACTGAGGTACAAAGAAACAAATGGGGAAAAGAGTCACTATTTACGTTGTTGTATATTCCTACTGGACATGTACGTCTCATCAGCTCGCTCGATATGTCCGATAGCCATGTATTGCTATATGATTCTATTCATCAATTGATTCTATATGGAAGTTTCCAACTTGGAAATAATTTTATAAAGGTTCGATTCCCGTCAGTGACTCAGAATTTTTTTATGAGCATTTAACTTGAAGAAGCACTTCCTTTATAACTTTATTTCCAAGTTGAAAACTTCCATATAGAATTTAATATCCTATAAATATACAGTAAAACATAAACAAAAGTGCAAGAAATGAATATTCTCAGTCCAATCTTACCTGGCCAGAAAACGACGCATCACCATGAACCTGAATGCATAAAACCTGAAATAATAATTTTATAACAAAGTACAATTACGTTCTGCAAACCAAAAGAATTGACTCAATCACAGAGTTTAACAACAGACTGAAAACCAAAGAACGTCAAAATGTACTCCCAATCTTGTACAAAACGTTAATCACTATTAAAACCGAATTACCTTATCACCCATCGGCCTATCAAGATCATCTCCATAGTAACCATCTTTCAGGGTTAGCTGCCTCCCCCGGGTTTTGCCACAAGCAACAGGAATAACAGCTTCCAGATGGGAGGGGTTTGGGAGCATTGTCACGTGCAATGGCTTGGATCCTCCACAGTCTAAATCAACAGAGCTAGCTGGAAAGAGCAAAAACAAAATTGTTCAATTAAAAATCATCACTTTCAAAACATTTAATTTATGTACAAAATGCAGAAACTTGATTTCATCGTCAGTGTAGCGCAGTATGCACTTTATTTTAGTTCAAAGAACAGGCCCTTCGCAGGAGTTGTTCACGTTCCTTGATACAACATACCAAAACGCAACTCAGGGTGAGCAGGCAAACAAGAGGGTTGAAAGAAGCACAGTGAAGCGGTGAATGTCTCAGAATCATCGACGTTTTGAAAGTAAATCTGTGACAAGAAGCTAGAAAAAATAAACATAAACTCAACCGTTGTTTACAGCAGATCACTAAGGGTAACCAAATCCAATATTATCCAGTATTTTTTCAGAGTTTGTTACTTTTTGTTGCAAATCTACTTCTTATCGGTAACTCTAATCATTCTTCGCCTTGTTTCGCCTTTTTTCACACGTGAACACACTGAGGAGTTTACCAATCAGTTGCGTGTTGCTAGAGCTTTGGTATTGCGGAAGGATAACACCAACATAACGAGGCAAGCTTTAATGTGGAACCCACAGGGGAAAAGGAGAAGATGGCGGCCAAGAAACAGCTGGAGGAGAGATTTGGAAGCAGACATGAAGAAAGCCATGGACAGATGTGAGCAGGAAGGCTCAAAGTCGAGTGAGATGGAGAATGGTATTTGATGGCCTATGCTCCATAGGGAACTAATTGCCTAAGTACGAAAGTAAGTAAGTAATAAGTAAGTAAGAAAAAAAGTAAGAAAGTAAAAGTAAGTAAGTAAGTAAGTAAGAAAGTAAGTAAGTAAAAAAGTAAAAGAAAGTAAGAAAGTAAAATCTGGTAAGTAAGATAGTAAGTAAGTGAGTGAGTAAGTAAGAAAGTAAGTAAGTGAGTGAGTGAGTAACTAAGTAAGTAAGTAAGAAAGTAAGAAAGTAAGTAAGTGAGTGAGTGAGTAAGTAAGAAAGTAAGTAAGTAAGAAAGTAAGTAAGTAAGAAAATAAAAGTTGGTAAGTAAGATAGTAAGTAAGTAAGAGAGTAAGTAAGAAATTAAGTAAGTAAGTAAGTAAGAAAAAAAGTAAGAAAGTAAAAGTAAGTAAAAGTAAGTAAGAAAGAAAGTAAGTAAAAAAGTAAAAGAAAGTAAATAAGAAAGTATAAAATTTGGTAAGTAAGATAAGTAGGTAAGTAAGTAAGTAAGTGAGTGAGTGAGTGAGTAAGATAATAAGTAACTGAGTAAGTAAGTAAGTAAGCAAGTAAGTAAGTAAGTAAGTAAGTAAGTAAGTATGTAAGTAAGTAAGTAAGTAAGTAAGTAAGTATGTAAGTAAGTAAGTAAGTAAGTATGTAAGTAAGTAAGTAAGTAATCAAGTAAGTAATGAAGTAAGTTTACAAGCAAGTACGTAAGTAAGTTAGTAAGTAAGTATGTAAGTACGTAATATGTAAGTAAGTATGTAAGTAAGTACGTGAGTATGTAAGTAAGTAAGTGCGTAAGTAAGTAAGTAAGTAAGTACGTATGTAAGTAAGTACGTGAGTAAGTATGTAAGTACGTACGTACGTAAATACGTAAGTATGTACGTAAGTAAGTCCGTAACCACGTAAGTAAGCACGTAAGTTTGTAAGGAAGTTAGTAAGTAAGTAGGTAAATAAGTAAGTAAATATAGACCATTAACAGGAAAAGGGTCTCCTCATGGAACCAAGATGAAAAACCACTTTAGGTGTTAATTTAGG
>JAOCPT020000004.1:7019-21276 GCA_026546935.2 Palythoa grandiflora | reverse complement strand
ACAAATAAACCTTATCCCAAAAACTGTAACATGCTTTAATTCCGCCCCCCCCCCCCCCTCCCCCCAACCTAGCTTTACTTCTTCAGGCATTGGGGCCAAAAATATTCCAGATCTTTAGACATTCACGTTTAATTCTACCTCAGTGTAAACGTGATAAGAGAAGAGCTGTCAGCAAGGGAAAAGCTTCGGAAACGGGAACAATTTCACATAAGTCATAATTTAATGTTTATGAAGTTTGTTAACACGGAATAGGCAGCCGTTCAACTTTTGAGGGCCCGTTAAGGGAGGGGTAAATTGATAAGGTAAAAAGTCTGTTAAGTGCGCTATGGCTTTTGTTGTGAATTTACTAAAGATATCCGTGCCTTTTTTTCCCTGAAAGCGTCTTACTTTATCCCAAACAAACTACATGAACTGCCTTGACTTTCAGTTTTGTTTGATTAACCTGCAAGACACATACCTTTGACAAATTTGAACTTGATTAAGTTCCGTCTTAGAAATCCTCTCCGTTGCTGTCACCTACCTGTAGAAAGTACAAATCCCCTTTTACCTTTTTATTTGAAAAGCAAATTTAAGTGAGCAATACCAAAACTGATTCGTCCATCCGCCCACCCATCTATCTGTGTCTGCGTTTGTTCTTGTGCCTGTGTCTGATCTGTGTCTATGCCTGTATGCGTGTCTGTGCCTGTATTTCTGTCTGTGTCTGTGCCTGTGTCTGTGTCTGTGCCTGATCTGTGTCTATACCTGTATACGTGTCTGTGCCTGTATGTGTGTGTGTCTGTGTCTGTGTCTGGGTCTTGCTGTTTTCCTGTCTGTCAGTTTAGAATTGAGCTAACTATCCGTGCTTCAGTACTAATTAGTGATTAATATATCATTTACTACTTTAGAAATAAAATAAGGAACGTTATTTCACATTTTTTGTCTCGTTTCTGATCAAAAATATACCAGTGTTCAAAACGTTAAATGAAAGGGGCAACCTCTGACGTAAAATGGTCTGTCTTTTAATTAAAATTAAGTTCAACTTCCAAAAATTAAAAAAAAGAAGATTAAATTAATCAAGTATGACTAGACAGTCAAATATAATGTTTTTGGTTCGACCCAAATCAAAGCTTAGTTCGTCAATTCCAAAAATCAATATAAATGAATGAAAACAAATTATAAAATATATTTGCTTAAAAAGCTTTTTTGAATTTTAATTTTAATTTAATTGAAATGTCAATATACCTTTTCCGGACCCTAAATAGTTGCTTGACAGCATTCTTGAATCTGTTTTGTGATTTAGCCACAACTTTGTGTTCCCCAGACGTACTTTCAGTAAGTTCAGCTTGGGTCACGGGAGTTTGTCCCATCTCTGTATCAACCCATCCACCCCAACTGCGTCTATTCAACCGAGTGGGTTTCGTTGAAGATTCTCCAGTGCTATTTACAAGAGACAAAGATTTACTAATTTTCTTTTTCTCCGTTAAGGATAAAGTATTTGTTGGTGATTCCTCGGTCGACACTCCAGAATCAATTAAACTATCCTGTGAGGTGTCCAATAAACTTTCTCTGCTCGTTGAAAGTGGTGAACCAGCATCTCTTGATGCAAAACTCAATTGTTGTGAGTTGATTTCAGGTTCTACAAGGTCCAAATAAGAAGTTCTACTCGCAACAATGCAGTTTGTTTGACGTACCCAAATAGTTGATGGCACATTGGTATTTTGTTCAGTGATGTTGTCATCCGAAGATGCTTCATTAACAACTACACTATATTGGCCTGAGTTTGAACTGTGATTTGATAACAAGATTCGAGATGGTAGTCTTTCTAAATCCACTTGAAAGTCCTTAGAGAGAATCTCCTCTGAACTATCACAAACAACGTTTCCTTCATAAATTGAACGATTTTGATCATTTTTAGTTAAATCTTTTTGCAAGTGTTCTTCCATTGCTTTCGAAGACAAGCTAGAGTTTGGAAGAATCTTATCAGTATTGATCAATCTTGAATGTTCAGAATCGCAAGTTTCATTCGATTCCTCTGTTGTATTGTTTTCTTTTTTGTTTTTTGACAACTGATTGTCTATATCATCCACTATGGACTTTTCAGAATCGGCATCCAAGGACCTCCGCCAGCGTTTTGATTTTCTTCTCAAATTGTTTATCACGTTTTCAGCTGCAGCGCGAAATGTACTGCAAAGCAAAACAGAACAAAAAATGAATGTTAGAAATTGTGTATGTATATTGTTTAACCGATATACGTTATACCCTTAGGATCGATCTATATTTAAAACATTTATAATTAACATTCTGGGTTCAGTTAGGGACGGACCATTAGCAAAAGACGGAGGGGGCAGAAAAAAAAATGGTGCAGAAATTTTTTTTCTGCAGGTAATTGGCTGCAGGAATTTTTTTCTCGGGTTTACGCCTTGCACGATTTTTTTCTATTGTTCTGATTCACACATTGCCCTTGCATGAATTTTTTTTCAACCCACATCGCTTGCAGAAATTTTTTTCTCACAATTAACCCTTGCAGGATTTTTTTTTGGGAATTGTCATCCCCTCTCCGTCTTTTTCTAATGGCCCGTCCCTTACTACAGGTTATTAACACTAATCCAGGAATAGGTTTTTAATCCGGGGTCTTATTTTCAACTTTTAAAGACTGATGAGATAATGGAGGAGGAGGGGGAGAAGACGAAGAAGAAAAAGAAGAAGAAAAAGAAGAAGAAGAAGAAGAAGAAGAAGAAGAAGAAGAAGAAGAAAAAGAAGAAAAGGAAGAAGAAAAAGAAGAAGAAGAAAAAGAAAAAGAAGAAAAAGAAGAAGGAGAAGAAGAAGAAGAAGAAGAAGAAGAAGAAGAAGAAAAAGAAGAAGAAGAAGAAAAAGAAGAAGAAGAAGAAGAAGAAGAAGAAGAAGAAGAAAAAGAAGAAGAAGAAGAAGATGTGGAGAACACGACATAGTGTCAGTTTGCATGAGAATACCAGGTTGTATTCCATGTGGTCCTGGCCAACTTGCTCTATAGTCAGCTGGGCTGGTAAATAATTATTTATGTCTAAAGAGACAATCAGGGTTGGATAACACTGAAACTGGACTTGCTTGAAGTTAGATAGATAACCTTAGATAGAAGGGTAAAAAAAAGGTTGAAATGAATGCTTTTATTAGTAAAAATCTTCACTTTTATCCCTGTTAGCATCCTCTTTATCAAAAGCTCAGTATGAAATAGCAACAAAGTTTCTAGAGCCTTACTAAAAGTTTTACACTGTAAAGTTATGTAATGTAATGTAATGCAATGCCATGTGATGTGATGTGATGTAATGTGATGGGATGCGATGTGATGTGTAATGTGATGGGATGCGATGTGATGTAACGTAATGTAATGTAATGTGATGGGATGCGATATGATGTGATGTGATGTGATGTGATGTAATGTAATGTAATGTGATGGGATGCGATGTGATGTAATGTGGTGTGGTGTGATGTATTATAACATGCATGGTTGGGATTCCGTTTCTAGGTTTGATGAAATAAATTCTCAACCCTTTAGTTGGGTAAAAGAATATCTGATAACAAATTAGGGTTACTTACTTATTTATGCCCATCGCCCCCTGCGGAGCATAGGCCATCGATGAGCTTCCTCCATCTCACCCGGTTCTGAGCCCTTATTTCCAGTTCTTTCCAGCTCAAACCATTCTCTGTGACTTCCTTTTCCAAATCTCTCCTCCAGCTATTTCTTGGTCGCCCTCGTTTCCTTCTCCCCTGGGGGTTCCACGAAAGGGCCTGCCGCGTGATGTTGTTTGTCGGCTTCCGCAAAGTGTGGCCCAGCCATCTCCACTTCCTTCTTCTAATCTGTATTGAAACCGGCACTTCCCCAGGCCAATGCCATAGCTCCTCATTTGTCACTTCGTCTTGCCAGCAGAGTCCAAAAATTCTTCGGAGACAATTGTTGATGAAACTTGGGATTCTTCCTTGTATTCTTGTGGTACATTCGGCCTAACAGCTTCCGATTGGCTTTCACTGTGTCTCCTCATAAACCTTCTTGAAGATGCTACTTCTCCCAGGACCGGTTGTTGTAAGATTCTCTTCGATGATTCTGTAACAAACTTTTTTTTATGGTAGAGGGTTGTTAGCCCTAGACCAACCTCTCGTAAGAGGAATCTGGGATGCTCTTAGTCTGGGCCCTACCTTTCGACCTATTCAGCATGGGTGGCCCTGCTAGGAGTACAAGACTCCAGTTGAGATAGCTACCCCACCACAGTAAGGCGGCAATCCCAGCGGGGAAGTAAATTCATGTTACAGCACAAAAAAAACATTGCTCATGCAATTTAAACTGATGGGGTTTATCAAATTTTATTTTAAAAATATGTTCAACATAATTTGATGTATTCTCAGAACCGAAGCCCTATTTCTTCTTTGAGCCGGCACGTTTGAAAAATCTTAAAGTATTATACCAAAGCCGTACTTGAAAATGGCTATATAGGCGTAGCCGATGTATTTTACCGGGGAAAAACAAAATATTAAATATAAGTTTTGAGAACTTCAGTTAAGTTAAAATAAAAACAAAGTCAAAACTGTAGTATACTAAACCTTTTATTTTGTCTTCATTATTACACATGTTTCCATTTCCTATAAGAATTAGGTAACTTGAGTCAGTAAATAAGTATTTGAACTCTTTGTTTTCAATGTGAAATGATCTATTCAAATCCTTTAAACGTTGGTCTTAACTTTTAAGATCAACAAGTTATTGAAACAAATTAAACTATAACGCAAATAAAACAAGCTTTAACCTATAATGACAACTTATCAGCATATACATGCGTATATATACATGAAACATAAACATTAGATTTAAATAACATTTAGAGTAACAGCCTCATTTAAAATGAAAATTGCTGCAGAATATTAACACACAACAAAAATTCGAAAGTCTTTTGGAATATTAGCCTTAATTCATTTTCAAATCATAGCGTGCATCTGGGCCATTATTAGAGTGATTTTGAATCAAGTATTTTGTCAAAAGATTATGACCATAAGAGGAAAACTTTAATAAATTTGTATGATAAGAACTGCGCTAAAGCCGAACTGATAATGACAAATTAAAATTCTAGACAAGCAATCAAAATATATTTATAGCAATGAAAATAACCCATTGCATGATCAAAGAAGTGACTGGATCACGATAATCTTGGAAAAGCTGTACAAATAAATCAATTTCTTACAAGTTTGGACTTCGAAAATTTAATCATTTTGTGGTCTAGTACCCGTAATTGTTCTTTGTCTTTCCTGAAGACAAGTTCCCGTATGCTGCCAAAACCACTCATATATTATATTATTTCGATTTATCGTAAATGGTAATTTTATGTGGGTCAGTTTGGCTAACATTTGGACATAAATAAAGTTGTTGATTTTGTTTTTTGTTCAGCAAAAACTTAAAATGATGTTAATGTTTGCCTTTTGTTTCGTTTTCAAACAAGTCTATTTATTTTGCGGCATAATTTCATGGTTCTAACTTTGAATTTGATAGCCATCTATTATTAACAACTTAGTGTAACAGTAATTTTCTGAAACTCAATGTAAGCTGTTAACAAAGCGAAACGTTGGCCAAGACAATACAAGAAGTTTTGGTGAGGTGTCCTTAATTGACTAACTAACGGATAAAATTGTAGGAAAATATTCAGGCCGACCTTTTTGACACTATAAAATGCAAGCTGTCGTAAGATGTGACAGATATTAATTAATATCCTTTCATTAATGATATGAGTTTAATGTTGTATTGCATGCGCCATTACCTATCATCCGGCCATTCCTGCCTCATTATTGGCATGTGGCAGTTGACAAAATTAATATACCGTTACCAATGAAATAATATCAATTTTAAAAATCTCTACCAACAAACAGTTTAGGAGACTTAAGTTAGTATTACCAAAGTATGGTATTACAGTGTTTCATAGCACGGGCAGAACATAAATGTCTTTCAATAAAATTTTGGATTGTTGTTAAATTTCCTGTATTTCTTTGTAATAAAAATTAATTTGTTACTCTGCAACTTCGGTTGTTCTTTGCCAGTCTTTGCCAAGAGTATCCATATGTTCCTTTGCCTTCATTCTGAGCGCAGCGATACTCGATGATCTGTTATCACTGTTAAAGCTGCTTTCGGCTCTCTCGCTCAGGGCAGCCATAGCTGAGGTGGCGCTGGGCGGCACAAAAGCAGCCAGGGGGGCCAAGTTTATTGGGTTGAAAGCAGGATAATAACCGAACCCTGGTGGGGTGGGGGGCTCAGATGAAGGGTAAAACGTATGGAGGTAGGGTGGGGACAGTGGAATTGAACTCTTCCAGAAATCAGCGAAGACAGGATAACTTGTTGCTGCGGGACGCGGACCAGTTGATGATGGCAAATCTTGTAGATTCATTGACGCCATTTCAATCTTTTCTTGTCGCCTCCATTTTGCTCTTCGGTTTTGAAACCAAACCTGGCAAAAACAAAGAAACGTAATTGAGTTATTTTTTTCGGTCAGTCTGCTTTGTTTTGTATCATTTTATAGAAGTTTATTTAAACAAGATAGTTGCTACTCAGTGTTTACTAGTACAATTTTGTACTGTACCATTATATTGCACTGTTTTGATAATTTTACTTATACTGCCCGTTTTTTTTATAGCGATAGCAAAGCAAAATATTTAAAAAATATATCAAAAACTTCAAAAATCTACGAAGGCCATGATTACATTATGCTTGAAAATCACAGTATGTGATACAGCTCATTTAATAATAGATTTATAGATAGTAATATTATTTAATAATTTTGTATATGCTTGGGAGAATAAGTGCTCGTGAAGCTAATAAGATAATAAGGGTGGCTTGATACGTCGCAGGGCACTAAAATGTATCTGAATTATTTTTTTTTGCAACCAGAGAATATTTTCTTGTTATAGAACAAATAGTTGATGAAACATCACTTAAAATTTGCCAACTAGTTCTGATGTTTTCTCAACCTGCTATCACTCGCAGGAATTGTCGTTGTGCACCCATCGCACAGTTCATTGTGGTAGAGTGCGATAGAACTATTCGACAAACCGTGAGAGTTTTGCGGTACAATAATAACATTAAATTTAGTCAATAACTGCTGTTAATTTTGTGTTAAATACATATTTGTTTTCTTAACTGTCCTAATGAATCTAACAGTTCAATTTTTTATCAAAAAGGTGGAAATGATTTCTTTTAATCAGTTATTATGGACCAGACAAAATAAATATTGACAAACGAACGATACATTCGAATTAAATATTTGCAATTCAGTTTTGTTTGAAGGTTTTAACATTTAATCGATCGCTGTTTCTAGTGTGTAGAAAAAAAGTGAAGAACTTTCTGATTTTAATTTTGTACTTGGTCTATTGTTTCATAAAAACTATTCACGCAGTTTTAAATGGAAAGAATTAGTTTTCCACCAGCACATAATGTTCCTAATTATCGGGATAACCAAATAATTGACCGCAAGTCACTACATAAAAATCTGGATTATGCTAATTTAGTGTGTTTTAAAGACGTCGCCGAAATCATTTTAAAAGGCAGGACGAAATGAGAATTAATTTAAATAGTTACGAAAAAAGGTTTTATTCAATAAACAAAACCATATCCAGGAAAGACGATTTAAAAGCCTAGAGGATTTCACCTTAAGAGGAAGATTATTTCTAAAAGCTGTTGGTTTAAATATTTAATTTCTAATTTACAGGACGTTAATCTTAGCAAATAGGCTGCTCTAAATTAGAATGCAGTCTGTGTTAAGTGTGCCCTATAGGAACATTACCGCGGATGTGAGGCTTAATTGCTTTTTCTGTCATATCCTCCTCTCGCTACTTTGCAGAATTGTTTTTAGCTTTAAATATCAGTCTGTGTAATTCACACGAGTTCAAGATGGCGTTTAAGATAATTTTTCTGTTTTTTTTTTTTTTTCATTTGATAAAAAAATTTCAGTAATTTTTCATTTTAACTATTACGACGATTTTTCGATTATTTGTGTAAGCAATGTCAAGTCTGTTACTCTGCGCCTCATGCTAAGCATTTGGGTCTATTTTATGATTTCGCTGTTGGTTTGGGCCCAAGATGGAGTTCAAACAAAACATCACAAAGAGACTAATCTATCCATTAAAAGCATTTTCATGTATATTGAAACAATTTTCTAACTGTGTAAGCTGTATCCATGTAACTAAAATAAACACATAAAAATTTAAATGAATTAAATTGCTGAATTGAATAACACTTTCTCTTTAAGATTCGGCACAGAAAATAAACTCATTTGTAATCCATACTCGACAAAGCAGTGCTTTGAAACTAAACTTGGACCATCCGGCATAACAACATTCGGTATATAAAGAACCTAGTTAGACTTATGTTTGTTTGTATAATGCTTTTCGAGAAATGGTTTGTTGAAATTTAAACAGTTTCGCAAGAAAGACAGAAAAATCCACTTGCATGAATTAGGTTTTGGTGATGCGAGAAAAACCCCTTGACAATCATTATCTCCGTTAGTGTGCACAGCTACCGTAATAAAAATTTGCAGGTGATAATGAAAATCGTTTCAAAGCTTTGTCTCCGCAACAGCTTAAACAAACATCGTGGGCTAATCAGTTCTTGTCTGTAAACTATATATTGTCAAAGTGAACCGGAGGGAAATAGGATAAAGCAAAATTTCCAATGCAAATATTTGCAATCAATTTACTTTTCACTTTATAATATTTGACTACAAAGACCTTATCTTTTATCACACCAACATAAGTGAATTCCCATTATAGACTCATTCAGCGGTGTAATAGAAATTGTAATAAAACTATTGACTAGTTATACCTGAACTCGCACTTCGGGAAGATCGATTTTCATGGCAAGTTCTTCTCGTGTGTACACGTCGGGATAGTGTGATTTTTCAAACGCTCTCTCAAGTTCGTGCAGTTGGTAAGTTGTAAATGTTGTTCGATTTCTTCGGTGTTTTTGCTTGGACAACCCGTCTGTTTCTTTACCTAGATGCCGCAGGCGACATTTAATAAAGTACACACAATTATTAGTGGTCAGAAAAACACTTAACAAAGTGCAAATATTATGAAATCAATAACTTCGAACGAAGACAGTTTGAACAAAGCTAAGAGACTCACCGTTGTCCAGTAAATCCACCTCTGAACCATCGTTAGATTCCGAACCAGAATCGGTCGACACAGAATACTTTCTGCCGTGCTTTCGTCCTAAAATCGCTTCTATCGAATGCTGAGCTGAGATCATTTTACTGTCGTTTTCAAAGTCCGCAGAATCAATTACTTGGCTTACAACTAAACTCTTTCTTGCTGGAGAGTTCATTTTCCAAGTTCGTCTGCTAACCGTCAAGGCAACTAAAGTTTGATTCGAAGGCGGCTCACTTATATCGTAATAATCTAGTGACAGTTTGGGGTGGATTGAGTTATGCTAAACTTATCTATTTAACCGCTAAAGAGCCAATCATTAGCTAAGGATCAATATTTTGGACAAGGAGATATTGTGTTAAAATTGCCTTGATTGTTTGTAAGGACTTCAGCCCTAATTACCCGCTCACTAGTAAGGTATCGTTAATGACAGGCACTGAATTAAAGCCTGGCTTTACCGCTTTATATTTAGCTCAAAAGAAAGCATCGATAATGTTGATTGACAGTCAATGGATGGACGTCACTTTCACTGTTTGCAGTGTTTGAGTTTGTTAATTCAGCTAACTAAATCTACTCGAACATAACACTCCTTTAAAGTAAAGGGAAACGTTTTCTTGTTTTTAAAAAAAAACTGAAAAAAAGATAAAAGAGTATAAATTGCTGTGTTCGATCCGCTGGAAAAATCACGGTTTTAAAATATAATTGAAAAGCATTTTGAATACAGATAAAGCGATGCAACAACGACGCCAAAATAAAATCAGCTGATTAGTAATTAAAAACTATCATTAATTTTTTTAAAAAAAAAGCATAAAATTTTAACTTCGAAATTCAATATTACCTATGGGAGGCATGGTAATATTAACATGTTTTTAAATTTTCAAATTAACACTCATTAAAGTTTATTAACTTCAAATACAGTTCATTTGTTCTGCATTGAAACAACATTGAGCTTTTAAAAATCATCGGCTTACCCAAGAGTTGAATTGTTGGTATGGTTACAAAGCCTTTGTTTTCATGTACTTGACAGACGCGTGCAACACGTGCAGGGAAGATATGTTTTTTTGAAAACCAATCAAATTCAATAAAAAAGAGAAAGATTGTATAATAAATATGTTTGAAAAGCATTGTTGGAAAAGGCCTTAAATATTGCGTTCTTTGAAAAGATGCAAATGTTTCTAGCTTTGAGGCCAGCTTCCGCAGTACGTAAAGAAAATTCGACAGCTATCGGTTTTTAAGAGCTTATGTACCATCGAACCATCGAACAATGCAATAATTTTTTTAACACTTTGAAATAAACCGTGTTTAGCAAAAGGTGTTTGGTTCAAACAAGCACTTAATATCTTTTGTTATTATAAAAGAGAACTGCACATTTGGCGATCTAGCACTGAACAGCTAACAAATATACGTTGTAAATGACAAACTTTCACCCGTTATCGGTGTTTGAAGATAATACAAATTATTTTGAGGTATTAAGGTCGTAACTATGGCAGTTGCTAATGGACTTTCAGTTTGTTAGAGTCGAATAATCAAAGAATTTGGGCAGATTCTGCCCATTTTAATTCCTGACATAAATAGATTTGTTCCGTTGCACAAGTAAGCACATTAAGATATTTTGTCTATTTTAGAACTTAATTCCAACTGTAATAACGTCATAGCGAAGCAGTCAGAATATTGCTCCTTCAATACTTTACAATAACGTGTCTTGTTGCACATCGTTCGCATGAAAAACCGTTAATACTTACATCCAAAAAAACTCACATTAATTTCGATTCTAAAACTTTCCAACCTAACAACATTTTAATATTCTGTTTATAATATTCAAGCATTTCGGTCTTAACAAAACTAATATTTTTTATTTAATTAAAGGGTTTATATACAAAGGCAAAGAATATTCCAAAGTGTCATGACTTGACACGTTGCCCTTTATAACAGTCATACAGCTCATAAATATTCTGATGATTAACTTTACTTACGACCGTTAACGGCGAGATAATACTAAATCATGACTTTACACAATTCTTTCGTGGGTTCAAGAGTCTAAATTTAGTTATCAATAATCGATTAGCTTTCAGCATTCTCCCCCTTTAAAGTTTAATTAATGTCGGGGCTTGCGCTAATTTACGGATTTATATGTATCTCCAATATCTATTAATTTCGCCAATGAAGTGGTTTGCAACAGTCATTGTACTATGTCTGATTCATGCACTCTGATCTTGCGGATGGTGGTAAATTTTTAACTATACAATTAAGTACTTGTTTCTATTCTCATAAAAGCAAAAGATTTCACGATCGAAAGCTTTATGGTTGGAGAGTTGCGAATGATATAATCAAATAAGTTCACGTTTTTCCGAAAAGCCGGTAGGAGCAATATCGCCACACGCTATAAATCTTCATATATTGTAATCTCGATTCAATTTATAAATAAGTATTTCCTATACACTGTATGTTAAATTACGTCAGAAGAGACTAAAATTTGCCAAGTTCAAGGTTCAGTATCAGCGAGTGAAGACGGTGTACAGTTTAGATCAGTTCAACTGAAAAAGAAAACGTTAATTGTTAAAAACCTTACTGAATAAAATAAACTCAAAATGAAAAGCTCTGTTCAAACAGATTTTTTATCAAAAATGATCAACCTAATTCAGTGCAATATTTTTAATAAATATATCAAACAAACGAAAGTAATGCTGTTTATTTGAATTTATTTTATTTTCTAAAAACAAAACAATTTCTATTATTTGCGTATGGACCACATCACAGGAAAGTTTCAATTCGCTTGATAGTGATGTATTTCGCAAGCAATAACTGTAATGGCAACAGGAAAGAGCAATTTGTGTTATCTATTTACATTTAAAACACAAATTCTGCTAAAATCAGCTCCACATAAACTAGGAACGTCACACATTTTGAACTAGTCAATGAAACCCTTTAAAGTGACCGCTCATTTTATTCGTCTTGAACAGAAGAAATATATAATTGGTGTCAGTTCATCATCACTTTTGAACTAGTCGATAAAACCCGACTCTCAGACTCACCTGAGAGAGCGCTGTACAGTTCTGAAATGTAAAAAGATAAGGACAAGAACAAAGAAAATAGAATAATCAGAAAAGGAAGAAGAAGAGAAAACATATTTGTAACCTGAAAGTATTCACCTGTGTCAAATTAAAATATTCAGCTTTAGCAATATAAAGTTACCATTCACTTTGTTTGTCTTGAAGAGAATAAATGATTGGTGTTATTCATTCTAACTTTTGAGCCAGTTGATGAAACCCTATAAAGCGACCATTCATTTTGTTTGTCTTGAAGAGTAGCAATGATTGGTGTTATTCATTCTAACTTTTGAACCAGTTGATGAAACCCTATAAAGTGTCCGTTATTCATTTTGTTTGTTTGAAGAGTAGATAATTGGTGTTATTCATTTTAACTTTTCAACCAGTTGATGAAACCCTATAAAGTGTCCGTTATTTATTTTGTTTGTCTTGAAGAGTAGAAATGATTGGTGTTATTCATTCTAACTTTTAAACCAGTTGATGAAACTCTATAAAGTGACCATTCATTTTGTTTGTCTTGAAGAGTAGAAATGATTGGTGTGATTCACTCGAACTTTTGAACCAGTTAATGAAACCCTATAAAGTGTCCAGTTTTCATTTTGTTTGTCTAGAACAATAAAAATGATTGGTGTTACTAATTCTAACTTTTGAACCAGCTGATGAAATCCTATAAAGTGACCACTCCTTTTGCTTCATAAGCAGGCACAGCAAAGTTGGTAAGTGTGCTGCCTTCTGTGCTGGAGGTCCCCAGTTCGATACTTAATGACTCCAACGTCTGTTTCAATTTTTCTCTGCTCTGTGTAGCTTTAACTTTAAATACCCGTAAAATGGAGCACTGACAGAGATGGGGTAAAATGTGCACCGTCAGCTTCTATTGACAACCAATTATGAACTGACGGAACTACCCACGTTAACCCTTTCAGCCCCAAGCAATTTATCAACATCTAACAGTAACTTCTCCTTACATAACTCAAACAAAATAATATAACGTGTAATGAGAAATAAGGAACTGATCAAGTGGAAAAAGCTGTGATGGTTTGAAAAGCAAAATTCTCCCAAACTGCTTACACAGAAATTATAGAGCTCAGTTACCAACACGTCATTTATGGTTGTTATATGTATGTTAACCATAAACCCATAGTCATAGCTTTGATTTTTGATGGTCAGCAGTTCACATCCTTACCTGTGCCGCCAAGTCCAACAATTTTGCACGAATGTGCACAGCTTTTAAAGGAACAGGTTTGTCTCCTCCCCCCCTGAGGCCTGGCTCAACCTTAGTCAGGGGGTCCTTGATACTCATAACATCAAGCAAGTCTACATCAGCAGCTTCAGTAACATAGAAAACATAGGAATTCGTAGTGAGAACAAGAAAAAAACCATTTTGTTTTAAATAATGGTCATTTTGGAAAAATCGAAATTTTACAGCCTGGTCAAACTACTTTCTTCCCATTGGCAACTAAATATCCTGCGTAGCTGACACTATTACGATGTTACACGAGTTTGAGAGAGGAAAGACTGGGGAGAGGAATATAATTGGTTTGAGATTGGGGGAAGGGAATTCACTCCCTTACCCCCCCCCCCCCAAGGTCCAAATTTTGCTTTTCACATCAGTCTTTCCTCTTTCCTCCTCCACAATGGCGCCATAATTTTTAATTTTTCTTCCTCATCACAAGATCGCCAGCTATGCTGACTAAAAAAAATCTAAGATGAAGGTTGAAGGGAAACAGATGAATGTGAATGTCAAATGATGGGGAAAAGAATCTATCACTTCCGCTACCTGGTTTGCCCAGTTGGTAAAGTGCCAGTCTGCCGTGCGGGGGGTTTGGGATCAAGTCCCGACCAGACCTTCACTCAGGGTCTTAAAATACCATATTTCCTCGAATAAACGCTGCGGCGTTTATTAAATTTTTCATGACTTGGGTACGGCATTTATTTGAGGGCGGCATTTATTTAAAATGCTGTTTACTTTTTTAAACAACCAAGCGTAACTTTACTTCAAAAAGTAGAAAAAAATGATACAGTTCTTTGTCTGGCTGTACCAATCAAGTTTTACAGTATTAAAACTACAACTTGTTGCGATTGTA
>JAOCPT020000003.1:12626-22643 GCA_026546935.2 Palythoa grandiflora | reverse complement strand
TGGTTGAGACTGTGATTGTGACTGTAGCTGTGACTGTGCTTGTACGTGTAGTTGAGACTGTGGTTGTAACTGTAGTTGAGAGTATGGTGTAACTGTTGTTCTGACTGTGGTTGTAACTATAGTTGAAACTGTGGTTGTGACTCTAGCTGTTACATGTGGTTGAGACTGTGATTGTGACTGTAGCTGTGACTGTGCTTGTACGTGTAGTTGAGACTGTGGTTGTAACTGTAGTTTAGAGTATGGTGTAACTGTTGTTCTGACTGTGGTTGTAATTATAGTTGAAACTGTGGGTGTGACTGTAGTTGTGACTGTGGTTGAGACTGTGGTTGTGACTGTAGCTGTAACTGTGACTGTGTTTGTGAGTGTAGTTGAGACTGTGGTTGTGACTGTAGTTGAGAGTATGGTGTAACTGTTGTTCTGACTGTGGTTGTAACTATAGTTGAAACTTTGGGTGTGACTGTAGTTGTGACTGTGGTTGAGACTGTTGTTGTGACTGTAGCTGTGACTACGGTGTAACTGTTGTTCTGACTGTGGTTGTAACTATAGTTGAAACTGTGGTTGTGACTATAATTGTGACTATGGTTGTGACCGCAATTGAGACTATAGTGTGACTGTAGCTGTGACTGTGGTAGCAAATGTATTTGTGACTGTAGTTGTGACTGTAGTGTTGACTGTGGTTGTAACTGTATCCGGATCCACAATTGCAGGATCCTGAATCTAGATTTTTATATGGAATCGGAATTTCATAAAGTTTAGAATCTAAAATCAACTTCGTGATAGACAACACTTTTTAAAAGTCTCTAAAAACCGCTAATGTTGTTCACAAGAGTGAATAAAAACAAACGAGTCAGCCAAAACGCTGATTTTCAGAAAGATAGAAGTTTCGAATCCAGTGATTTGAGCTCAGCTTGAAATCTGGATTGCAAAGGGGTTGAATGGCATGAATCGAAAGGATTGGAATCCGGAATCGAGAAGATTGGAATTTGAAATCCAAAGGATAGGATACTGGAATCCAAAGGATTGGAATCTGAAATCCAGAGGATTGGAAACCAAAATACAGAGGATTGGAATATAAAATCGAGAGGATTAGAATCCGGCATCCATAGGATCGGAATCTTGATTACAGAAAATTAGAATCTAGAATCCAGACGATTGGAATCTGGAATCGGGGAAATTGAAATCTAGAATCCAGAGTATTGGAAACCGAATTCCTGAAGATTGGAATATGGAGTCGAGAAGATTAGAGTCTAAAATCCACAGCCTTTGTGAACTCTGTTACATGCATTGAATTTCAATTCAACTCCTTAAAAGGTCCTTTTAATTGGGGTTAGCCTGCGTAGCAGCCCATGTTGAGGAGAGCCTGGGGCAGAAGGACGAGGGAGAAAAGGGAGGAAAGAGGGAGGGCCTGCATTGATGCCTTTTCCTCCCCCTCTCCCCATTCTCTCCTCTATCCCTTCCCTCTACCCCAGTCCCAACCCCTATGCGCCGCTGCGCAGGCTAATTGGGGTAAAAACTTGCAATGTCATATTTCCTTCAGGAAAGAAGCTAATATATTGTCTCGTAACTAATACCTTAACTAATAAGTTGTTTTCTGACCCTACGCACAGCAATCAGTATTAAATCCTTACCAAGGTGATATCAACATAAATTGAGGAAATAAGTCCGCCGAAGATAAATCCCAGCCCAGGTCCTAACCACGTTGCACTGTACCAGATTCCGATGTAAACTGGAACTGACCTGGGGTGAACATTTTCATCAATATAAGCTGGACCAAGAGAAAACAATGGCGTGGAGCCAATGCCCATAATGATCTGCGACATGACGAAAATAAACAGGTAATACCATTCTGTATCGTACTTAACCAGACAACTTGAGACGTCCCCAGCAGTTGTATTGTTGACAGTGGCTACGCAAAGACCCACTGGCATTTGAGACGTCATGTTAGCAGCAACAGCAATCCCCGGTTGGTAGTCGCCTACAATTATGTGAGCCAGAACAGCAAAAGCAGCGCCAATACCTGAGGTAAAGGTTTATGAAATGTCAACACTGGCTTTGGAATCTGTCTCACTACCCCAGCACATAATCTTAAAGGTCTTTTGATGATATCTTGTGTGACCTTCTTTTCCGCCAAAGTTGACTCAGCTATCCATTCTCCCGAGGTCGGTAAAATGAGTACCAGCTTCTGCTGGGGACTGACCTGAGATGGATTAGTGTCCCGTCCAGGGGGAATCAATGACTCTCATCCGCTTAACACTACATAAACCGGAAATATTTAACCAATGGATCGAATGGGTCACTTTAGCTTTTTTTTATGATACTGTATCTAAGGGTGCCGTAGACAGAAAAACTTTTTGACCTTGGCATTTATTTTTGTTAAATTATTTGCACTGCATATAACAAGGATCAAGTAAGAGCCCAAAGCTCAGCTTTTAAGCTCTGCATCGTGTACGTCTCTACTCCTTTACAATTAATTTCTGAAGTTCGTTTTGACAGTTGGTCGAGCCGAGTGTTGAAAATTTGTACGACTTTCTTTTTGCCAAAGTTGACTCAGTTTTCCAACCTCCCGAGGTCGTTAAAATGAGTACCAGCTTCTGCTGGGGGCTGACCTGCGATGGATTAGTGTCCCGAACAGGGGGAGTCAATGATTCTCATCAGCTGTGTAAATGAGTACCAGCTTCTGCTGGGGGCTAATCTACGATGGATTAGTGTCCCATCCAGGGGGAGTCAATGACTCTCATCCGCTTAACACTACAGAAACCGGAGATAAGCACCGACTCCAACGGGCCACTTAGGCTCGTAAAAGGATTTAGCTTTAGCCTGACCAAGACAAGTTCAACGTGGAATATATTTCGTACCATTGCTCGGGTGCAAAGCAAATACTTCTGTTCCGCATGGCCGAGATATCTCGGCTACAATGCGTTTACATGCACTAAACAAACAAGACGTTGTTTGACTTGCCGGGTAACCTAGCTCAGAAGACGAGTAACTTGGCAAGCCCTGCGAGATAGCCCACCTACATGCAAACGAAAAGGCAAAGTGCAATAGAGCCGGGAAACTCAGCATGTCGACGAGAAATCCCAGCTTGCTGGGACAACTCGCCCCGTGTAGACAGACCCTAATTCTTGAAAGTGTGTAACGATGCGGAGACTTGACTTAATTGTTGTGGTGTGTCATTTTAAATTTCTCTATCTTTTTTACGTAATTGTTATTGTTAACAATGACGCAACGCCACACTGACGTTTGCCATTGCCGTATACCATTATGGCTGTTAACACTTGTCTTATCATAACGTCTGTGAACTAACCTTTGAGCAAAATTGTTTGTAAAGTTTTTATTTGTTAAAATGTATTTAATCTCTGTAGAAGGAGTTTGGATTATAGAGACCTTTAGCACCAATTTTTTCCGTACACCGCAAACCGCGATCTGCAGTTTGTGGTTAGGTGTCCGCTATTTGAGGTTTGAGTGAGTTTCAACTTTAGCAAGGCCTCCTGGTTCGACATACCCCAGGTACCAGAGGTCCGAGAGGGGTTGGTGCCCAGGGTAGGTTCGACGGGACAACATTGAACTGTGACGCCATGTTGGATTTTTTTTTCTACCACACGTCTCAATTCAAACGTGTCAGATTACTCAAAAAACGTCTCTTTGATCTTTGAATTCACATTATTCAAGGAGCTAACACATTAAGAAACTTAACTAATAGGCTCAAACGTCAGTTCTGAGCTATTTTCTAGCTCTAAAACGCTGCCGTAAATCACTTACCACAAGAAGGTGGTCTTGAGGTTAAAACGTGAACTGCAGACCGCAAACGTGATCGCAAGGGTAGAGTCACGTGACTTCCCACGGTTCGCGGTTTGCGTGATCCCGCGAGAAAACCTATGCTAAAGGTTTCTAATAACTCCTTCATTATGTTAAAACATGATCTTATTCTATTAATGTTTACATTGAACCTAGGGTGGTGGTTTTCGAGACTCTTTGGCTGAAATTGCAGACGAGTTATGCCCGTCCGGTGATGGCGAAGAAGTTCTTCCATTCTTTATTAAAACTCCAAACAACAGGGTAAGGCGAGAGAGTGATTTAACAGAACTTTTAGTCACTTTTATTTCATTATCACAAATGTAATTACAATCACCTGCAAGCACTGTACCATCATTGGCATCTCCCACCACCACGACCATCAGTATCATCATCATCATCATCATCATCATCATCATCACCATCATTATCATCACCATTATTACTATCATCATCATCACCATCACCATTATTACTATCATCATCACCATCATCATCACCATCGTCATCATCATCATCATCATCATCATCACTATCATCATCATCATCATCATCACTATTATTATCACTATCATCATCACTATCACCATCATCATCACAATTATCATCATAATCATCGTCACCATCACCATCTCCTTCCAGCACCGTCATCATTATTGTCATCACTGCCAACACCATCATTATCACATCACCATCGTCATCATCATCATATGATAACCGTCATAATCATCAACATCATCGTCATCATCATCACAATCGTCAGCAGCAGCAGCTCCCAGCGCGACCATCTCCTGCCAGTACCTACCATTCACAAGCAAAACTTAAGGATGCAAAACACTAATTGCATTGCGGTGCTGACCTCAATTTGGCGAGCCAGTCTAACCAGGCTATAAAGAGACTTCGCGTAATAAACGTTATAGCAGTCAACATTTTGCGCTCATGCTAGGGATCTACTTTGAGGGTTTTTCACTTCGTTTACTCACTGAGTGATGATGACCTCCGTAAAAGTTGATGTCAACCACCAACTACACCTCACTGGAATTCAAACCTTTCATAGTCAGTTCCACAAAAAAGTTTCATCCACTTACTCCTTATGCAGTCTTTTGTATTAGCCCTTTGAGCTCTTAGCAGGACAAATGACGTGTTGCTAAATTCTCCCAACTGAGTTCCATACTTCCTATATTGCAGTTTGGGAGAATTCGGCATTTCAACTTCCACAGCTTATTTCACTTGATCAATTCCTTGCTTCTCATTACCAGTTCTATTGTTTTGTTTCAGTTATGTAAGGAGAAGTTGGAGGTTGATAATTTGCCTGGGGCTCTAAGGGTTAATGACTCCTTTTACTGCTTTGGTGCATCGGAAATATTGACTTTCCTCCCAATTCAAAACTGAAACAGAACACTAACATCAGAACTGCACGGACTTGTAATTTTTTGAAAGCTTTACGAGCCAAAGTGGCCCATTGGAGCCGGTGCTTATCTGCGGTTTCTACAGTGTTAAGCGGATGAGAGTCATTGACTTCCCCTGGACAGGACACTAATTCATCGCAGGTTAGCCCCCAGCAGACTCTCGGCTGAGCCGGGGGTTGAACCTGGGACCTTGTAGTGAGAAGAATTTTTTGAAAGGCATCGTGGAAAGCATATTTTCTTCACTTTGTAATAAACACAGAAACTACACCAATAAATTGATCCAGAAATTGAAAGATATTTGAAGCTGTTTTAACAAAACAGGAGGCATTTCTAGCTATTTCAGAGGTCCTGAATGTAAATATTTTCCGGAGGAGATCCTGCGGACCCCTCTTCCCCAGTCCCCCTTCTTCTTCTTCTATTTTTTTTAATTTTCGTCTCCCCCAGCCCCCCTCTCCCCTTCCTAAGCGCTTGCTACGCAGACCAAACGTTTTATACCTATAGAAGTATAAGATACTGGTGTACTGAAAAATCACAGAAGACAATTCAAACGAGTTTTAGGTCTAAAGGGCAACTACAAATCTTGAATTCAAAAATATCTTTTTTAGAATATCTTTTTGCCAGGTAACTGCATTTATTATCATTTTCGCTGTTCCTCTCACTCACTTTATACAAAAAAGTGACAACATCTCTTGACCGACAGCATTGTTATTTATTAATTATATGCAATCATAAGTTGGTATTTTTCCTTTCCTCCGGCTAAAACGTAATCAATATTTGATCATTTTTTGCTGAAGAACTGAAGTGCCGCTCCTGATTTCAACAATGCATATGCAAGATATATACCATGCTTAAAAATCAGATGAAAATTATTTTATTTAGCTGAACGTGGTCTCTTACTAGAACACTAGAATATTTGCAACGTCTTGTACGCCAAGAAGCAAGGAAATATTCTGCACTGAAGTGGAGCTGCATTGGGGACATATGAGATCTCACTCGCCTTGTAGCCAATCAAAATCATTTTAAGCAAGTTTCTTTGAAACAAGCTGTCATTGATTGGTAGCTAAACCGTTTGTGACCGTGAGAACGATTTCACAATCATGGAGGTACAACCACAAGACTTTACGCTGAGTAAACATATGACATAAAAAATAAGTGTTTTGTTTAGTCAAAAAACATCAAATAGATATCTGTGATTACACAGTAGTTTACTTATTTAGAATCAAAATATATTGCGTTTCCTCTTCTCTTTTATCTAAATGAGTTGGTATGACTCTTCGAGATAAGTTCCACTTTTCACATGCATGATCTCTAACAGATGTAAACTTTCTTTTTCAAGCGTTTTTTGACAAATAGTTCTAGGTTAAAATCTTTATGTGTGAGGTCACTTACTCTCGCATTCTCCAACAGCATGTGAAGCCAACGACAGTCTAATCAAAAACACGAGTGCAAGTTTGATAAACGTCTGATGTACTGCTTCAATTCGCGACGGAAACTAATGCATGGTCAGCATTCAGTACCAAATGGAGTTTATTCGCTTTTTCTAAACGAGTTCACAAACAACACGGCACAAATGACAAAGTTTTAATCTCTAATTTTAATATATTTAGCTTCAAGATATGTTACAAGAATTCCAATAAATATTAAAAAATCAGTATGAGTGTTTTATTTTTAAATCTAGAGTAAGAGTAATGTGAAAACAGGTAAAAATCAAATTTATTGAAGCCACCGATAAGTTTTCTCTTCTACTTTCAGGTAAAGGATTAAAAATTGTATAAAATGTTTTAAATTTGCTTATTTCTGAAGACTCTCTTTTACTCATAGAACTCGTTGAGAAATCGCGGTTATTGTGTATTGCCTTTGTCACCTGCCTTTCTCTGTCTGAAACCATTGTCTAGCAATACAAAGACACGCACTGCTCAGACGAAGGGCGTTTCTTTATATTTGTTTCCAAATCTTTGCTTGATTTTTGAATACGTTTACTTACTCGCCGACGCATTTATTTTGTTTTAAAGGCCATTACGAAAAATACAATGTCAGGATTGTATCTTGAAGATTTTAAGAAATCAAAGATTTCTCCAAGATTTGCTGAAACACCGATAAATTTAAATTGTCTTTCTGCGAACCAGGCCAATTTCATTCCTGCTGTTTCTTTACGTCTTATCACAAAGACTTGTAATTCCGGACACGAAACAATATTTAACAAGGACAAAATGTGATAACAAAAGGCATAACCTAATACCATACACAACTGAATGACCAGATGGTTTGTTAAGCAAATGCTCAACAAATTCTAAACGGTTATCTTTTTTATTCTCCAAAATAATTATACAAAAACCTTGACAGCGGTTTGTGATCGTTCGCCGCAACGTCTGAAGACGTACTGTGTGAGTAGGAAGGACTGAAATTATCTTTTACTGTGAAGGAAAAATGAAATTTAAGAGTCAAACAGTCTGCACTCCATGATACCAATAGCAAAAGAAGATTTTACCACCTTTTGTTCAAAAAGACACAATTTAATATGTTTAGATTTCATAAAGCAGCTCGTGACTTTGAACTTGAGAATACAGACTCGTGTTGGTGTAAATGTACCAAAAAAAGAAACAGTGAAATACGGGTATAAAAGTCTTTACAGCTGTATAATTAAAATTGGTTATAGGTCGCTGTTCATGCCTAGTTTGTATATATTATTTTGTTATTTTCACTTTAGATCTTTCCGGCTTTTGTAGATCGAAACACTCACCTTCAGCTTAAATTTAAAATAGCCGAGTTTAGCTGATTGGTGAGAAGATATTTCTCATTTCAACATCCTTTGATGGTATTCATAAATATTTGGTCAAGACAGCCAGATTATTACTTTTTGGAATTTATATCAATTATACCAAATTACTCCGACCAAGAGCTAACGCTCAAAACTTCAGCATCTTTAAACATTTCGCGGCGATGAAAATTTATTTGACACAACCCACAACGACAACCAGAAGCTAATTTCGGAAAACGATTCACTTGTATTGGTTCAAAAAATGTATAGTGAGGATAATGAGTTTTAAGTCTATTCAAAGATAGCGAACGAGAAAGAGTTCGGTTTCCCACCTTGATCGTGCTGAATCACGAAACAAGCAAACAGAGCGAGGATAACCTCTAAATATAGCTAAACTTTTTTTTGAAGACTTTTAATACACCATTTATAAATAATTGTAAAATGAAAACCCTGAAATAAAATGAAAATATCTGTTTCTTTTTACAAACATAGAACTAATAATATTAGTAGTATAATCACGAGCCGATCACTTTCGTGCCAATTTTTCTACAACTTTTTTCTGCCACTCAATTTCAGTTTCATCCAAGGGTTTCCGGTTCTTTTTTTTTTTTTTTTTTTTTGCATTTTTTGGGGTTATGATTCTCCTTCTTTTTGCTTTGTCTTTATCTTTTCTAATTTACAACTGACAATTTCAAAAAAGTTAAACAAAAACTTTCACAGCAGAACTTTACCGATTTACATGCATGTATTTACCAGGCAGTTATTAATTTCTGCTGGAGGACGGATGTAAAGTTTAGAAAGAGATACGTTGGGGGGCCTAGATCATGCAAATCAACAGTAGGTTTGCTTGAAACCGTAACTTCTTTTGTATATTAACCAAAATGAACTCGACTTTGCTTTATAAATCATCGAGTCTAATTAAAATAAATCGTTGCTAAATAAAGTTTTGCATTGAAGGGTACGGCAATCAATTCATTGTTTTACCATATACACAAGCAGATGTTTTCAAGGATCGCGAGGTGATCTCTGAATGCACGAAGTTGAATATTATTTCTAATTTTTTAATCATCCCCATAAAAAGAGTATGCAATTTTTACTAACAACAAAATTTCAGTATTATCCAAACTTAGATTTATCATTGCACTGCAACCCCTTATTCATTGTCAGTGCTGCTATACCAGTGCTATTCTTCTCTAGTCCGAAAAAACACGTAAAAATCTTGACGCTTTTTACACACAAGGCAGTCAAGTGTTTTAAAACTTAGTGAAATCAATGATTTTCTTCTTTAGAAAACTGCGCTTGTAGCCAATACTTTTGTATATAAGAAATTGAAAAAAATACAAAAAGAAAAAAAGAAAGCAATTGTATTAGTAAAGAAAAGAAAGACTTTTTTAGAAAAAAGGCGCTGAACAAGGCATATTTTCAGTTGATGTTCAAAAACCGACATAAAAATCCAATACAATTCATGCGTACCGTCTACTGTAAAGATTTAGATGGTTTGGACAATCAATTTCGTATCAAAAATTAAGAATAAAGCAAACAATATTTCATTCATTTCTTTTTAGACTTTCCACTTTAGAGTGGACAACTGCTATTCCTCCGGATCGGTTTAAAAGCATTTTTACCTCCTTTTTTTAGGGAATCAAAACAAGAAAAAAAGGAAGAGTAGTAAGTTTTTTATTATTAATTGTTTAGTCGTTGTCGATAACAAACAATAGATGGGAAGAAAAGAGAAAATATCGTATGCTTTAAAGCAGGTGTCTTTTAATTTCATCATCACCATCATCATCATCATCATCATTACTATTATTATTATTTTCGAATTAGCCAACATTTATCGGCCTCTTCCCTTCCTCCTCCAAAAGGGATAGCAATAGCTGCCAACATTTGTCAGTTATTATCAAAAGACTCTTATGTCAACAGTCCAGAAAGTACTGTTCTCATTATTGTTTCACTTTCCCACAATATTGTCTTTTGCATTTCTCTACTTATACGATGCAAATCTTTCTCGTCATCGAACAATTCTCTTATATCCTCTTTCAGTCGTTTCATCCCTCC
>JAOCPT020000002.1:4846-25092 GCA_026546935.2 Palythoa grandiflora | reverse complement strand
TGCCTTGCGTAGAGCGTCCAGGTCTCGCTGCTGTAGAGGAGTGTGCTCAGGACGCATGCCTCGTAGACGCGCAGCTTATTTTATTTAAAACCCTTAAGATACTCGAAGTTACGAGGCAAATAAAATTTTGACTGGTTTTCGTGTAATCATGCTACATGGTCACAACTAGCTTGACTCTTCGAATAATGAGAAATTCTGACAACGTGCTGTCAAGTTTTGTTTTCAATTATTTTATATTACATATGTTGAAGAGAAATGTTAATATTTTGTATTTAATCATAAATTTTACTCTTGCCAGTAGGCAAAGATGGCAACGAGTTAAGGATTGTACTGTAGTTTTGCGAGTATAATAACCAACTTATCACCGTCCACCGCCCATTAGAGCTAACGTTTTTGGCAGTCAAATAAGTATTGACCTACTATTATTAATTTTGACCACTAAAATGGAAGTGGAAGGAAAAGTGTTAAATACTGAAAAACTGAGAACCAGCGATGACCACAAATTTCGTCTGCAAGTTGACCGTTCACATATGAGTTCAAATATTTGTTGGACTGGAAGCTCCCAAATTGACCTACAGTTTGGCAGGTGGCAGGCTGTTATTCTCTGCCCTGATTTAAGAGTATGAAGATGTTTAAGTGTGTTAAGATTACAGATGCATACGTATTCCATTATTTTTGGAAAGGCAGCGGTGTTTGGTCTCCGTATTTACTACCCTCCAGCTTCTGCCGATTTGAATGAGACAATGAATGAATCTTCTATTATTCACTTTTTCTGTATACCACGATGAATAATCTTTTCATTTTACTTTGTTTAAGTTATCCATAGTTTGAAATATCCCAAAGAAATGACACAAAAACGGACTATATCGCATTTTCATTTTGCTATTGTATATTTTAATTTTAAAAAGGTACGATAAAGTTAATATTATAAAAGGTTTTCTCACTTTCTTTTTGTTGCCTGGAAAAATCACAAGCACCTTTCACAAACCTGCTGGCCTTAAGTAAATAAAACTTACTTTACATTCATAGTGTTTTGATTAACAAGCTAGACGTAGATTTGTTTGTTTTAATCAAATTTGTACAGCACTTGTAGACTGTTTTTCTTTTGGGAAATTGAAATCAGAATTATTTATTAAGTGATAATGACGAAAATATAAAATTAGACGAGCTTCAGATTTTACGTTTCTAGACTGCATAAAAAGAATGCGCAATGTAATCTAAAACGCGGTCAAAATTCAGTGGAAGGATAGAACCCGAGTAATGGTTTGACGAGGTTTAATACCATCTAGGGAAGGGACTTTCAAAAGATTTGAGTCATGAAATCTAAATCTTGATTCTGAAATCCAAAATTAAGGAGTCCAAACTTGTGCCGAGCAAACCTACCAGCTTTACTGGAGAATTTCAATATTTTTAAAATGAAAATCCCCTCAGTTACAATAGTAGATGAAAAAAAATAGAATTTAAGGTTGCCTGTATGGCATTCGCATTGAAGCTGAATTTTGAAATGAAATATTGGATATAATTAGAAAAATTTAATGTTTAACTTTGGGAGCGAGTGTGCTCCACTTAACTCACCAACTAGAGATGGTCGCCATTACGGCCTAAAGTTTTGACCTCTCGACTAACTGTTTACTTTAAAGTACTGGTATCAACTAACGAAACTACAGAAAATAGAAGATCATAGAAAATAAATAAATATTGTCAATTTATAATCTGCTTGCATCTCCTCTTCATTTGTTTCTTTTTTGTGTCGAATTGTTTGTAAAGACTTTTAAGAAATCAGACGTTTATCGGCATTTTTTGTGTTAGAGTTGTGCTACAAACAAAAATACCACCAAACAACAAAGCATGCTGGCATGCTACCGTGACCTTTTGTAGAGTAAATGAAATTGTTGGCAAAGTCAATTCAGTGTCTCTTCTCAACCACAGTCACCTGTGGCAACAAAATTGTGTTTATTTGCTCGTTTGTTTGTTTGTTGAGTAATTAAATTGGAACATAGAGCATTTTACAAAATCCCAAAAGACACGAAAAGTAAGCGGAGTGGCCATATTGGTGTTCCACATAAAATACATCAAAAATCTTTTGTTGCAAATACACCAATATGGTCGCCGTTTCGTCCATTGAAAGATCTCTGTTAGTTAGAATATTATCTAATGCTAGGAGACGTTTTCGAACACTTGCTTAATATTCTTTAACGTCGGGGGAAGGGAAGAGTTCTAGGGAGTAGGGTAAGGGGTCTCATTCAAACTCTTCCCAGGAGCAACGTCTTCTGAACTCCTGGCCATGCTGGTGGATCCATTTATTGGCAACTGGAATAAACAAAAACACCTTGTAAGCAATAATTATAAGTAGCAATGAGAATTGTAATTAGCAATAACAATTTGTATGGTGATTATATATATAGTAAAACATTAATGCAGTGAGACAATATTACGATGTCCTGTTTTTAGGTTTGGATATTTTTGTCTAGTCTTGAAAGGTCAGTCAGCTTTGCGTAGTACTTATTTCATATTAAACTTCAAGTTGAATTTGAAAATGTTTTAGGAACAAGTAGTAGAATATATTCTATTGACTTAATCAGCATCCATCAGATATCGCTACAAAAAATATTGGTGTGGAATGTTTTAGTTGTAGTACGAGTCAACGAGTCGCCCGGCATCAACTAATTTTCAAAAGTAAATCTTTATTAAAATCATGGTTGTCAACATTATAACATGATTTCGTCAGTCGTCTTTTTGTGGTACCATACCGTACCAAGGACCTTATTGAAGGGAAGATCCACGCATATCACGTGTGTGTGGTACCATACCGTACCAAGGACGTTACTGAAGGGAAGATCCGCGCATATCACGTGTGTGTGGTACCATACTGTATCAAAGACATTATTGAAGGGAAGATCCACGCATATCACGTGTGTGTGGTACCATACTGTACCAAGGACATTATTGAAGGGAAGATCCACGCATATCACGTGTGTGTGGTACCATACTGTACCAAGAACATTACTGAAGGGAAGATCCACGCATATCACGTGTGTGTGGTACCATACTGTACCAAGGGCATTACTGAAGGGAAGATCTACGCATATCACGTGTGTGTGGTACCATACTGTACCAACGACCTTATTGAAGGGAAGATCCACGCATATCACGTGTGTGTGGTACCATACTGTACCAAGGACATTACTGAAGGGAAGATCCACGCATATCACGTGTGTGTGGTACCATACTGTACCAAGGACATTATTGAAGGGAAGATCTACGCATATCACGTGTGTGTGGTACCATACCGTACCAAGAACCTTATTGAAGGGAAGATCCACGCATATCTAGTGTGTGTGGTACCATACCGTACCAAGGACATTACTGAAGGGAAGATCCACGCATATCACGTGTGTGTGGTACCATACTGTAACAAGGACCTTATTGAAGGGAAGATCTACTCATATCACGAACCTCAAGCAAACGTACGGCCATTATACATTCTAAGTGTGTCATGGCGAGAGCAATCAAACAAGGTTTTATATATCTAAGCTCTCAAATTATTCATTTTTTAATAAAACGGACGGCAAGAACATTTAACGTATTGGCACGAAGTAGTATCAACTCGGATATGATAAATATTGTGATCGCCGATGCTGTGACGAAGAGCTAACTTTCTAAACGTCAGCTTTCTTTAACCTCTTGGTGATGACAATTTATTTATTTATCATTATTGTATTGACACTACTACGTGTTTGAACCTATACTCGCCGACGCATTAAATAGTTTTTCTAATAACTTTTCGTCAGAATCGTCAGTATTGAGTTGTGAATAGATTTACCCCATTTTGTTCCAACGATGACTGGGCATCCTGCATGTCGAGTTAATGGGTCACCGGCACCGGAACGCTTTAGATTAAACCAGAATGCGGCATCCCCCTGGCAAATTAACAGGTGAATAAAAAAATGGGCAAAACGATTTGAAAAGTGCTTAACACTGGTGTAGAGCAAAGAAAATCAATGAACTCGCGTCAAAGGAAGTCTTTTTGTTGCTTTATCCATCGAGTTAGAATAAAATAGTGTTGTGCATGTTATTCTGTTCCTCATTATTTGTTCACAACTTGATATAAGTTGTTTGCCGAAATATTTTGGATGTGACAATGTTCTAAAACAAAAACCGCAACTCCGAGAAGCTTGATTTTTGTCCAAAAACAAATCTTCTAAAGCTTGTTAATATGGTATGTGTATTGTTGAACTGATTTTTGAAGAAAGTGTGTAAAGCATTCAAGTTTTATTTGATAGAGGAAGTCCTGCATTTTCCTGAAAAGGTTCTTCAAAGTCCTGGTGAAGTCCTTGAATTTCCCATCCAGTACTTAGTGGCAACCCTGTGTACCATACAAAAGAAAAAGCCCTAACCAGAAATAGCACACATTTTTCCCTTTCAAGAATTTTGTTAAGAACCCAAATAGCCAAACTTCCCACTAGTTAACTACCGTTTAAATAAGAACCTATATTTAGCCAAACTTGGAAAAACTTAGGTTTGTATTGTACAGCGAATTCGACACCTACCTTTTTTGGCTTCACGACAACTCCAGCATCAACAAAAATTGTGTAACCTCCTTGCTCTACATCCGTAAACTAGTAAGATATCATAAAACAGCGGGAAATAAACACTAATTAATTGACTTCAGAATTTGTGAACGCTGCATAGCTAATTAATTTAGTCGGTAAAGTGTCAGTCTGCCGTGTGGGGAGGTTCAGGTTTGAGTCCCGGTCGGACCCAAGTTCACCGAGGCTCGTAAAGAACCGAGGAGTAGGTGCTACTTCTGTCCTAATATCTGTAAATGGTTAGACCTTCGCGTCTTGGATAAGGGCGTTAAACCGAAGACCTGATCTCTCGAACCTTTATACAATACGATACAATAAACTTTATTTTACGAGGGTGACATATTAACCTAACAAACAATCAAACAATAAACAAACAAACAATAAATTTATTCACATTTCCAAATTTTACAGGATAATTTAAAAAAGGGAATAGCATATTTAGGTCAAGTATTAGTACAAAGTAAGTGAAACGAAAAACTAAATATAGATGACAATGAAGGAAATGTCTCGTGTCTAAATAAACTGTGGGTTTTCTGGTTAGACTAACTGTAAGTTTTCTAACACAGGGCCCTCCAGCTGCTATAGGGGGAGCTGTGACATTTCGAAAAGAGGACTGCTGTGTTGTGCTGTGTAACTGTGAACGTTATGTTCGTGTTGTGTTGTGTCGTGCTGTGTTGCATTGTGTACGTATTTGTTGTGTTGTGTTGCAATTTGTTGTATTGTATTGTATTGTATTGTGTTTAACAGTTATTACTGAGAACTTACGTATAATAAGACAGTAGCTATCCTGTTACCCATTCCAAGTTTCATGATTGCCGCTTTCTCATTCTGCAACAAAAACGACTAAGTCATTTCACAGCGCTAAATAAGAAAATAACCTTTAATGTTAAAGCATTAAATTTTAACTTGATGTTTTTCAATATTTTTAGCCAGGCCGAACTTCGTAAATGGGACAAATCTCACGGTCCACATTTGTGAACATGCAAAATATGCTAGTATTATTGCATATCTGTATATTTGAATAATAAAAAATCCTCATCAGTATCACCACCCTACCGTTCGTCGTCATTATCACCACCACCATCATCACCACCACCAATATTATCACTACCAACACCATCATCACAACCAGCAACATCACCACCACTACCATCATCACCACCATCATCATCGCCATCATCATCATCACCACCACCACCATAATCACCACTACAATTAACATCATCTCCATCATCATCACCGCCACCACCACCATCATCATCATCATCACCTCCATCATCATCATCATCATCATCGTCGTCATCAACATCACCACCATTTTCATCACCTGCACCACCACCACCATCATCATCATAATTATCGTTGTCGTCACCACTACAATTATCATCACCACCACTATCATCACTAAAATTGACATCACCACCATCATCACCGTCACTACTACAATCAACATCATCGTTGTCGTCACCACTACAATTAACATCACCACCATCATCACCGGCGCCACCATTATAATTATCGTCGTCGTCACCACTACAATTAACATCATCATCATCATTATTGTTGTCAACACTACAATCAACATCACCACCATCACCACCACTATCATCATCATCATCATCATCATCACTAAAATTGACATCACCACCATCATCACCGCCACCACCATCATCATCGTCACCACTACAATTAGCATCACCACCATCATCATCATCGTTGTCAACACTACAATCAACATCACCACCATCATCACCGCTACCGCCACCATCGTCGTCACCATCACCGTCGACCGCGCAGTCTCAGCTTACTGTTAGCAAGTATAGCACTTACTCCAGGTGAAAGTTCTATTATAAACAATGTATAAAAACTGAACTTACGTCTGCATGGTCGGTGTGTGGTTCATAATGCCCTCCCGTACCGTAGTTTTGTACCTACACCAATTAACAATGAAAAAAATCTCAAATGTTCACTATTTGACGGAGAAAAACAAAAGAGCCAGATCCTTATTAAAATAAGTGAATTGTTAGGTAAAAGACAATATCAAAGAAGTTATCTGTTTGCTTACGGCAAATGCAGGCACCTGAAACGAACCTTCCAAAAGAATCTAGCAATTTGCAATGTAATGCAAATTTAGTTATTTATAAATTTAGTTAAGTCCGCACTTATTTAACCAAATTAATTGCGAACAACAATTTTTTTTAAAAAGTTCCTTTATTGTTTCTTGCTATTGAGTAATTCTTTGGGAGATTTGTCAAAGTTCGGCTATAAGATTTGATATATTTTATATGGAGAATTCTATACAGCGCATATCGTATTTAATTTTAGAGAGCTGAATAATAAAACTAGCCAAAATATTTACCTGCAGCGCTTCGCTGTGCTCTGGCTTGCAAGACAATCCTGACATAGCTTCCATTCGTCTGTTCAGTCTTTTTAACACTTCGTCTCCCTCTTCATCTCTCAACCAACCACTGTCACAACAACAAAACAGATTTGTCTGAGTGCAGCTCAAAGAAAAAAAACGGGGGGAGGGGGGGCAATGCACTTTATTATTCCCCCCAACTGAACGCAGTTTTTTTTATTGGACCACAGGCTTCCCAAAGGTAAAATTCGACTTTTTTGATACTTAATTCGAGTAACAGCTACCGTATGAAATAATATATGGGAAATGTGTTGATTCTCTGAAAACGTGTAAGTTACTACCTAATTTGAATTAAACTTCGATTGCCTCTAAAGCGTTGTTTACTTGTATTTTATGCCGATTTTTTCGCCATTTTGAGGCCGCTTGGTGGATATATTTGAAGAAGTGTCGCTCCTTTTAAAAAAGAATTAAAGGCAGCACACTTCATCGTCTCACGACCATATGTCACTCCCCGAATCACTCTCTCCTCACAAAGAAAAGTCCTTAATCGCAAAAACCAGCGGTTCCATAAAGCCCAATAAATTTGCGGTTCCATAAAGCCCAATACTTGTGCTTTGACGGACGAAAGACTCTAGAAGACCGAGAAATTTCGAATCGCACGCCGTTCTCCAATTATAGGCGGAAAACTTCGCGCCAAAATGGAGCACGTACACGACGCGTGTATATCTTATCTTGGCTAGACAGTGGTTGGCTAAAAACAGCAGGTTTATTTTTAATGGTAATTGCCAAAGCACAAAACAATATTACAAAAGCTGTTATGAAAACGCTTTCATTAACTAACTACTCGAGGTTTATCAGCACTAGAGGAGCTTTAAAAGTTTTGAAATTCACCTTGACTTTCTACAACAATGACTTTAAAAGTTTGCAATCACGTTACATACCTCTTACTTATTCTATAGTCAGCATATTCCAGCTCTCCTGTTATAATGTTGTTAACTGTGGCTCTTTGCAACTAAGAAACAGTAAAGCAGTGTTTTTGCATCAGTAGACAAATTAATTTGACTAAAAGGTTATGAAGTCGAATTATTCATGCGCCAAATTTTTAGTGCTAATGAACAAATTCTGTTGTTCTACTGATTATATTTCAAAGAAAAAGAAAACTTACTGTCTAGAGTAGAGTTGAAAAGAGTATTTTACAGATCTTCCTGTTTTTTTTCCTTAGTTTTGCCTGGAATTGTTAACTGACTAAATGAAGGAGTCTCGGTTAGAATGGTTTAATTCGTTTTAGGGACAAAAAATAAGAACGTATTACGGGGTGGAACAGGTTAATTAGGTTTCATTGGACAGCTAGTTAAACAGAGGTATGACTGTCTTACCAATGGTTTTGCTTGTTCCTTCAATTGTTCAATTTCGCTGTCAGTGATAAAATTGTGAAAAATATAGACGTCTGGATTGCTGGATATAATTTCAACTTCCAGAGGTTTCAGTAGAATGGTAGGATCATTCTTTTGATAATAGCAAAACAGTACGTCTAATTCCTCTTGATCCTGTAAATGGAATATGAAAGAGATTGTCAACCTTTCTGAAAACCTAGAGTAGAAAATATGATAAAATAAGTGATATACAACAAAGATACATTCACGTTCATATGAACGCAGTTTCCATTTTGCTCTTCTAAGCCTAACTCATCCAAGTTGTCTGTTCAAGAATACGAGGCTTATGTGGAAACGGCGCAAGAGTAACAGGAACAACAAACACGATCATATTGTTCGAGCTCATAAACCACAGATCACAGACCATATTTCATATACCACAGACTCCACATCAGTGACCACACCACAGACCAAAGATCACGGATTATAGATCACAGACAATGTTCCATAGACTGTAGACCACAGATAACAGACTACAGATAACAGATCAAATTTCATAGACTACAAAACACAGATCACCGACCATATTCTTATAGATCGCAGACCACGGACTACAGATCATAGACCATATTCCATATACTATAGACCATAGATCACAGACAACAGAATACTGCTAGATCACAGACCACATTCCATAGACCACCGAACACAAATCATATTGCATAGACCATTGAACACAGATCACAGATCACAGACCATATTCCATAGACCACCGAACACAGATCATATTCCATAGACCATTGAACACAGATCACAGACCACATTCCATAGACCACCGAACACAGATCATATTCCATAGATCATTGAACACAGATCACAGACCATATTCCATAGACCACAGAAAACAGATCACAGACCATATTAAATAGACCACAGACTACAGATCATAGAACACAGATCATAGACCATGTTCCATAGAGCATAGGCTACGGACCACAGATCACAGATCACAAGACGATATTCCATAGATCATTGACCACAGACATAGTCAAGAGTATTTGCTAGCAACACTGTAACAAAGTTCTCAATTAGTACTTTCCGGAAACTTCTTTCTCCTAGCCAGACTAAGAAATAAAAAATCACCGACACCGACTGATTGCTTCTTTCCAGCAATTTTAGTATTTTTTTAACTTTTCCTCCAACCTTTTCAAACTGCTTTTATATTTTTCGTCTTTATAGTTTGCCAACTAGATAAAAAAAAAACAATTCTGTCGCTGTACAAATGCGAAACGAACCAATTTCCGACAATATCTGCCTGCTAAAGCAAAAGTTTAAAAAAGCAGTTTACATCATTTTTGTTATCGTTTGTGTTCTCTTGGAGTTTAGAAAGTTCTCTTACCCTTGATTCTTTTCCTTGACAAAGTTTCTCGTATATTTCCATATAATCTTCTTTCTTCTTTGGGGGCTTCTTGGCATCAAGATATCCTGGATCTCTTTTACCTTTTGTCTCTAGTTGCTGAAGCTCCATTTTGTAATAAAGAAGATTCTTTTTGGCGTTTTTGTTCTTAGGTTCTGGGAAAGAAAAAAGATCAAGGGGTTATTGTCATTTAGAGTGTAATAGGCCTCAATATTTTCCCAACACATTCCTCTTGGGAAACAAGGTTCTTTGTTTGAGCTCAAAATTTTTTCGTGTCTTTTTCATTATCGCATCCGAAACAAAGGAGGTAAACTTGAGAATCTAATTATCCAAAATTAGCTCTAATAAACGAAAACAAATTATGTTTCAAGGTTTTTTTAATATTAAAATGGTACTTAATTCAGATAATTAATATTTTACGCATAGATTATACAAGATAGCTTTATTCAATTGTTATTGAAAGATGTCTTAATTATCGGACTGCAGTTACTGAAATATGAACATTTGATTCTAAAAACTTAGGTTAAAAAAAATAATGCTAAAATTAGGGAATCGACGTTTCGATTCCCTAATTTTAATTTTTATAACCAAAATTCATGGAAATGGCTGCTAAAACTCCTATTTTCTACTTTAAAAATCTTTGGGGGGAGGGGAATCATTTTGAGCTCCCCCTCCCTGTAAGTTTAAGGGTTAAGCAACTACAAATTATTAAACCTGAAAGGAATTATGGGACTTCATATTAGTTCCAACCCCCTACCACCGCACGGTATACTCGGAGCTAAAGATTATACATTTTGGTGGAGTTGTTTTCGATATATGTATCCATAGTTAAAAATGGAAAGCGACGAGTGCGATATTGGTTCTTCAAGTGAAATTTAGCGTGAAATTAACGAAAATCTAACTAAATTTGGTAAGTTGCTTTTTTTATAGTGAATTTGTAGTTTGCCATTAAACAAATCCGTTTGCAGTTGAAAGGACGTGTTTGTTGAAACTCTTTGCCATCAAATCAGCTAACCACTTTTAATGAAACTTGAGTATTCCACAAAAAATAATTAAGCTTAGCTAAATCCTTTTACGAGCCTAATTGACCCATTGGAGCCGGTGCTTATCTCCAGTTTCTGTAGTGTTAAGCGGATGAGAGTCATTGACTCCCCCTGTACGGGACACTAATCCATCGCAGGTTAGCCCCCAGCAGAAGCTGGTACAACTTTGGCGGAAAAGGTCACACAAATGTTCAACACTCGGCTGAGCCGGGTCTTAAACCGCCGGGGACCTTGTGGTTAGAAGGTAGAGATCTTACCACTGCGACAACCACGCCACCGTTAAACAATACTTTAAATGCAGGGTAAATATTCCCTTGTTAAAGAGAATGAATTTCTGCTTAACCCAAGGGTTAAATTTAACTCACTTTAAAACAACCCAACCCAGGTATGCAAGGAACAGATTCACTGAGTCTACCTTTTTGTAGATGTGCTTTTGTTTTTCGAGCTTCATATTTTGTGTCGCTTCAAACAGCAAAACACAGTTCACATGAAGCACCCTTTTCCCTCTCTTAAATTAGAGTCGTTTTTTATTTTGCTCCATGCTATTTTGGTTTTTTCTCCTCCTTTTACCTTTGTAATCCTTTGTAATGACTTATTTTGTGTTTATTTTTTTTTTTCTATTCAGGTATATTTGTAATAAGAAGATTGTGCACTGGACAATCGGTGACAACTGTTACTGGCCTACCCACCCTAACTGTTTTCAAATGACCCTTATACCAACCCACCTCTCGAAGGAAGTTCAGAAGAATATTTGGAACACATTTGACCAGGTAACATGTAACATTCCCGTAAGTGTTAATTAAGGTTTTATGGTTTAACCATTATAGGTAAAGGTCTCTTACTACAAGTTTCCTCAGTACGGATCTAGTGCCAGGAAACCAAAGTAAAAATTATAAAATCCCGAATGAACAGAAACAAGGTTGGTAGAGCTCCCTTCACCAGTTGATGGAATGCGGGACTAGTGCCAGGAAACCAGAATAAAAATGATAGAAATGACCTGGATTGACAGAAACAGGGTTGGTAGAACTCTCTTTATCAATTGGAATGCAAAATCTAGTGCCAGGCAACCAGAATAAAGTTATTACAATCCTAAATGGAAAAAAACAAGCAAGGTAGAACTCCCTTTAGCATCAATCGAATGCGGAATCTAGTGCCAGGAATCCAGAATATAAGTTGATAAAATCCTGAATGGACAGAAACAGGGTTGGTAGAACCCCTTAATCCAGTTGATGGAATGCGGGGTCTATAGTGCCAAGGACCCAGAATAAAAATGATAGAAAGGACCTGGATTGACAGAAACAAGCTTGGTAGAACTCCCTTTACCAGTCAATCGAATGCGGAATCTAGTGCCAAGAATCCAGACTAAAAGTTGATAAAATCCTGAATGGACAGAAACAGGGTTGGTAGAACCCCTTAATGCAGTTGATGGAATGCGTGACTAGTGCCAGGAAACCAGAATAAAAATGATAGAAAGGACCTGGATTGACAGAAACAGGCTTGGTAGAACTCTCTTTACCAGTTGATGGAATGCGGAATCTAGTGCTAGCAAACCAAAATAAAGTTATTACAATTCTAAATGGACAGAAACGGGCTTGGTAGAAATCCCTTTACCAGTTGATAGAATGCGGGGTCTAGTGCCAGGAAACCAGAATAAAGTTATTACAATCCTAAATGGAAAGAAACAGGCTGGCTAGAACTCCCTTTACGAGTCAATTGAATGCAGTAACTAGTGCGAGGAGTCCAGAAATCGAATAAAAGTTGATAAAATCCTGAATGGACAGAAACAGGATTGGTAGAACCCCTTAATCCAGTTGATGGAATGTGGAATATAGTGCCAGGAAACCAGAAAAAAGATGATAAAATCCTGAATGGACAGAAATAAGCTTGGTTGAACTGCATTTACCAGTCGATGGAATGCGGGGTCTAGTGCCAGGAAACCAGAATAAAGTTATTACAATTCTAAATGGACAGAACCAAGCTTGGTAAAACTCCCTTTACAAATCGATGGAATGCAGAATCTAGTGCCAGGAATCCAGAAATCGAATAAAAGTTGATAAAATTCTGAATGGACAGAAACAGGGTTGGTAGAACCCCTTACTCCAGTTGATGGAATGTGGAATGTAGTGCCAGGAAACCAGAAAAAAGATGATAAAATCCTGAATGGACAGAAACAGGGTTGTAAGAACTCTCTTCAACAGTTCATGGAATGCGGAATCCAGTCTCAGAAAAGCAATAGATCCAGTCGAGGTTGATCTGAATGGAGAGAACATGGTTGATAGAATTCCCATCAACAGCTGATGGAAAGCTGAATCCTGCGGTACCAAAAATTCAATTGTTAGAATACCAAATGCACAGAATCGCGATTAGTTTTATCGTTTTCACCAGTATCGAGAAATCAAACCATAAATTTTACAAAATGCAAGTTACGGCGATAAGTGTTGTCATCTTGTTTTAGATAATTTTGATGTTCTTCTAAAAGCAATGTTTACTAAAATTCACGTCGGAACAAAGAAATCAGTGGCTGACTAAAAGTATATGCACTACACTTCACGGAAGAAAACTAGTAAAACAACTGATTTTTTTTTTTTTTTTCAAATTTCAGCTTGATGTAGAATGTTGTAACTTGATTCAGTTTTTTAGCTTCCTTTCATAGCTATAATTTTTCTAAGCTGAATGCCTCGCTGTGCTTGAAAATGAAGCATTGCTAATTGCTGGGCTTGGTCGGATTAGGCTGTGGAAAACTTGATTTTGTGATATTCAAGATGGCTTCCAACAAAAAAAAAGGAAAGAAAAGTGTGCGCATGCGCTCTTGGAAAAGCTGCCTTAATGAGAAAAGTTGCTGAAGGGTACGGGGGAAGGGGGAGGGGGATTATAAGGTTGGAAGGAGAGGGGGTTGATACACTTTTTAATGGTGTTGCCAGTTGCTACAATTCGTTACGAAAAGTTGACCCTTAATGCTATGCACTATGCACAACAATAAATTTGTGACAAAATCCATTTTACCATGTGCAATCTCCAGCAACTTGTCCTCAACGACATTGCAAGACAAGTTGATGAGAAAGTTGCACAGTGTAACTGGGATATTTGTTGCTTTAGGTTTGCGAGAGGCTTATCCATTATGGTTGGGAAAGTGGCTTTCTTAACCAAGAATTCTTTGTGCTAAAGGATGGAACTGTAAAACTGATGGAAATCAATCCTCGTCCAATAATGGATTTTTGTGACGCATATTGCGAAGTTTTGGAAAATGGCAACTTCATTGATACCTGCATGCAAATCAGCCGTGGAATTCAACCTAAGGATCCCGTGCTAAAAGGCAAATCTTTGGCTTCAGCAACAATGAACTGTCTGGTATCAGGGTACTTTGAAGATATCGTTGATCTCGCAGCTGTTGAGGCGATACCAAATGTTTTTGCCAGGAAGAAACGTGGTGATTATATTCAGGCGACGGGGGATTCTGGTATCAAACTTATTACGGGAAATCTGGTTGGTTCTAGCCCCGATGATGTACGACGTAAACACAAAGAACTTTACACTCGTTTGTTTAAGGTTCATCCCATGGGGTACCTCGACTGGAAATAAATGACACAGAAACGTTTCTGTAAAAAATGTATGGACTAGGAAAATACATCCTGAGTCGTTAAATTAAATCCTGATATGTATAAACTTAGGGAAATAATTCAATGAGGTCTTAAAACAACACTACTTGGGCAAACCGGCGACACAAATAAAATTAAAATCGTCCTAATTTCATAATCGCCCACAATGAAAAAAATTAAAAATTGCAAATTTGCATTCTCTTGCAATAGAGCTCCTTGGATTGCCTCAAATGGTTTTCCCGATACAGTCCTCGTAAGAAATAAGGTGCTTTGTTTAAGCTGAATATTTCGCGTCTTTTTCATTAAAGCATCTGAAAAGCGCAACCCCTATTTCCCAAGAGGTCTGTATTGGGAAAATATTTAAGCAGTCCAGTGTGGTCTATGGTTTTACGTTGATCAAAAAATCCGACAACCAAAAAATCTTCGTCGAGGCTTCTTGTCCTTTTAAAACATTTTGCACAAATTGAACCTTAATTGATTTTAATTTGCTTTTCTTTCTCCACCGTTACTAATCATAAATTCTTTAAGAATTGGGCGGAGTCTGCTCAGGTTGACTATTTTGACTTTACTTTTGAAAAGTGTCGAAAAAAACCCGTTACATTACTTAGTGTAATTATACGTGAAATAAAATCCGTATTTATAAACGGTGAGTTTAACCCCTGTTTGTCTCAATTACACTCACATACGTGGGTAGTTATTCAAGATTACAGCTTTAACCCGTATGCTGAGCATTTATTCAGGGATACACATGTACGTATTTACCTTTTACTTTTCGCATTGGCGGATGATCAAGGTGGGTAGTTATTCAAGGTTATAGCTTTAACCTGCACACTGGGCATATAATTAGGAATACACGTGTAATTATTTACCTTTTACTTTTCCGATTGGCGGATGATCAAGCTGAGTAGTTATTCAAGATTATAGCTTTAACCTGCACACTAGGCACTTATTCAGGGATAAACGTGTACGTATTAAACCTTTTACTTTTCCGCATTGGCGGATGATCAAGCTGGGTAGTTATTCAAGGTTATAGCTTTAACCCGCACGCTGCGCATATAATTAGGAATACACGTGTACTTATTTACCTTTTAGGTTCCGGATTGGCGGATGATCACCGGGTGGGTAGTTATTCAAGGTTATAGCTTTAACCTGCACATTGAGCACTTTTTCAAGAATACACTTGTACTTAGTTACTTTTTAGTTTCCGGATTGGCGGATAATCAAAATGGTTGGTTATTCAAGAGTATCGCACTTATTCAGCTAGGGATAAATGTGTACTTATTACCTGTTACTTTCCGGATCGGCGGATGATCGAGGTTGGCAGTTATTTAAAATTATAGACTTAAACGGAACGCTGCGCACTTATTCAGCTAGGGATACACGTGTACTTATTTATCTTTTACTCTCCGGATTGAAGGACAATCAGGGTGGGCGCTTATTCAACGTGATAGCTTTAATCTGCACGCTGCGCACTCATTCAGGGCTACACATGTTCTTCTTTACCTTTTACGTTCCGGATTGGCGGATGATCAAGGTCGGCGGTTATTCGACGTTAAAGCTGTAACATGCACGCTGAAAAATTATTCAGGAATAGACGTGTACTTATTTACCTTTTACTTTAACGATTAGTTTGATGATCAAGGGGCGGTTTTTCAAGGTTATAGCTTTAACCTGCACGCCAAGCACTTATTCAGGGATAGAGATAGATGCTTACTTATTTACCTTTTAATTTCCGGATTGGCGGATGATCGAGGTGGGTAATTACTCAAGGTTTTAGCAGTTAACTCGCACATCGCGCACTTATTCAGGGATACACATGTACTTATTTATATTTTACTTTCCGGATTGGCGGATGATCAAGGTCGGTTCAAGACTACAGCTTTAACCCGCAAGGTGCGCTCTTATTCACGAATACACGTGTACTTTGTTACCTTTTATTTTCCAGATTGGTGGATGATCAAGGTGGGCAGTTATTCAAGGTCATAGCTTTAACCCACACGCTATCGAAGGATCCACCTCCAGTATGTGCCCGACCTTAAGGTAAAAGCTAAAAAAGTACAGATCTCAGGTAAGTTGCCCACCCTAAAGGTAAAAGTTTAACCTTTACCTTCAAGTAGGGCACTTATTTGAGGTAGGTGCTTATTTAACTTGTACCTTCAGGTAGGGCACTTATTTGAGGTAGGTGCTTATTTATAATTAACTTTTACCTTCAGGTAGGGCACTTATTTGAGGTAGGTGCTTATTTAACTTTTACCTTCAGGTAGGGCACTTATTTGAGGTAGGTGCGTATTTAACTTTTACCTTCAGGTAGGGCACTTATTTGAGGTGGGCGTATATTTACCTTTTAGTTTTAGGGTGGGCACTTGTTTGAGGTGGACGCTTATTTACCTTTTACCTTAAGGATAGTTATTAATTTGGTGGACACCTATTCCATTAAATACGTTATACACTTTCGTTTGTACAACAAACTTTTTCTTTATTTCATGCCCGCTCGAAAAATAAACACAAAACTGTTTAAAATTAGTAAAACAAATAACAAAAATAAGTAATATATTTTTCTTACATATTTCTTTTTCATAACGTTTTACGATTCATATATTATTCTAAGTCTTTATAGATGTTTTTTTTTTAAAAAAAACATTGATCCACTTGATAATTACATAATATTGATGTCATATATTATTATATTAAAACTCTTCTTTAGGTTACAGTTGGTAGAATTGACTGGTTAGAAAACTTGATTATTTTCTTTGTTCTATGTTTTTATTCTCCTTTCCCTATGGCTAAGTGTCGTTGGACCTGCACAGATAAAAAAAAGGCTTTGAGATGTAAATGAGAAAATGGCCAATAGTCTAACGAGCGAAGCAGCAAACCTAGAACAAAAGATCATAAATGTGACCCTGCAAAAACATGAAACAAACAAACATTGCAATCTTCTTTGTAGTTTGCTAAGTTCCCTAACCAGTGCACTCTACATAACTTTGTTCAGCTTAAACATATTTAAAACATTTTGACTTTGATGAGGGAATTCTAGTCTTGAACAGTACAGAATCCACTCGAAACTGCGTTCTCAACAAAGGCATGTAGCCGTAAACTCTCTCAAAGAAGTTAATACAGTCATGACGCTCTGTGAAGTGTGACTCGTCCTGGTGAAGAGCCACAGGGCAACCAGGGCAAGAAAATGTCCATCGCGACGTCACCTGTTAAAAATATAATGTAATTAAAATAATTTTAGTATAGGAAACACATTAACAAAAGGAGAGGCTGGGTGAGCAGCCATGTTAATGCCAACCTCTTAACTTCTGATTGCTTAAGGTAGGCTGTGTTGTTATAAGAAATGAAAACTGATGGCCAAAAGACCTGCGCATGAACACTGTGGCTTGCATTTGCTACGTTCACACTATACTGGATAGCTGTCGTACCGTCATAAAAACCATATCGGGTTGACCGTGCATTCAACCCGGGTGCCAAAACGTACAGGGAACAAAACGCTTTCAAAAGTGATACCGTACGTATCAGATTGGTTTTTGTGCCATTGAAATTGTAGTGTAAAACACCAAATCGCATCATTCTGAAAGTGAATTGCGAATACTGATGACCAGGTCAGGATTGGATTTTTTTGGTGCAGTGAGAACAAGTACAATCTCTCTCTGTTCATGTTCGCAATGGATGGGGACAACTATCGAACCAACATGAAAACCAATCCGGTATATTGTGTACGAGACCTCAGAGTTGCCAGGGACATAAACGAAGCCGTATTCATGTTATTGTGCTTCTTTCTTGTCTCGTCTTGAGTCAACGGTTCTTTCTAATCAGTTTTGGCTCGTACCAGTTTCATTTTCTCAGACTGAAGAGGGCTCTTACCGAGCCGAAACTGGTAGGAGCCAAAACTATTTAGAAAGAGCCGTCGACACAAGGCGAGAGAAGAAAGAAGCACAATAATGAGGAAGTCTAAGTCGGCCAAAATTGTTAGATTGTCACGTATTCATGTTTGTTAGTTAGAAATGAAGATATTGATAAATCCGACAATTACAGGCTCAGTCCTAGGGTTCAATTTCAATCTCTGCACATGTTAATTGTCTCAAATGTTAACTATAGTGAAAATGTATCTTATTCACCAGCCGGGTGGTTAGTAGGGAGAAAAACGTTAACAACAACGGCAATGGCACAAGCTCAGAAAAACTAACTAAAACCTAAAATTCTGATTTGCTTTTTACTATATTCTGCTGGTCAATAGGGTCTCTGCATTAAGCTTTGTGAACAAAAAACGATTAAAAGTTTCTCCTTGATGTACACCAATACTGAGAACATTTCATTATACCCTACTCGTAGAACTTAGACCTTTAAAATAGGTCTTTCATGTCCTGTTTTTAGCGACAACTACGTGCAGGTGTTAAGCTCGATGCTTTACGACGTGCAGTTATTGTATTTACGATTGCTCTTTGCTGATTGGCTTGTTTCTTATAAGCTTTGCAATCCGACTCTTTGAATGCATGTTTTCAAGACACGTGCCACATGGGACATGACTGGGGCATGTCACCAGTACGGTCCTGATGTGCCACCGGTAGATCCTACACTGTGCTAGGTCAGTTAGGACTGGTTTCCAAATGTCCATGCACCCATGGCACAGCAGCAACATGTCTAAGTCGTTGCCCTAGCATTGTCAGCCATTCGTTTACTGACGCTTATAGTTATATGGAACCAGCCATTATTATAACCACAATGCATAATTTAAAAACAGTGAAAGATTAAAAGTCCAAAAAAGCAAGGAATGTAAACAAAAAAGTATCAAAACAATGTTCAAATGTTATATACAACCGTAAGAGGCAAATGTTAAAAGAGAGGAGTTCACATCTTAGCTGATTTTCATCGTCCCTGGTCGGACAAATTTGCATACACCACTTCCTGTAGTGCCTTATGGGATGCGCATCTAATATAAACGTTTTGGTATTGGTTTCTTATCCTTTTTAAATCTGAAAATTCTCAATTCTTTGATGATTAGTTGATAGTGCCGTACGGCAACGAGTCTAGAAATGGACTACGTTTGTTTTGTGTGTTATGAATTTGCATGCACGCATGCGCACTACTGGTGTTTTATCACGTGAGTTGAAATCCAAATTGCAAGATGACGGACATAAACATTTGCAAAATACAGACAGATTTCGAAGACTTTTATGACATAAAACTTTCGCCAAAACTTGGAAATTACGACTTTCTTGATATAAAGTTACATCATTTATTTGTGAGCAGCGTCTTTCATCGCATTGTAAAAGACGTTTCGAGCGTTAGTTCTACGTCAGAGCATCTGACGCGAAACGTCAGCTTTTACGAATTCCTACGGCAATGATAATTCGTTTATAAACATTACTTCTAGTTTGTATCTCATTTGTAATTCGTTTATCAACATTATTTTTAGTTTGTATCTACTCGCCGACGCATTGAATACTTTTTTTTAAAAACTATTTACTGAAAGTTTTTTTCTAAGCGCACTTGTGCTCATCACTGTGACAATTTAAGCACACAACTTACGCAGATAAAAAGAACTGGATCAAACTCTTTTGTTCGTTCATAGAGGACGTTCTACCTTTGTTCTGATTGACCTGAGCTGCCATGCATCTTGCCAGTCACTTTACTCATCTTCATACTTGCAAGTGAGTACTCGTTGACTGCAGCTGTTACCAAGGCATTGGTAGAATTATGAAGTGTGACTAAAATCTAATTGTAGTTATTTTAATAGAGTTGTAGAGCGTTTGAATTACTATTCTTATCATTATGACTAACTAAAAAAAGCTAAATCCTTTTACGAGCCTAAGTGGCCCATTGGAGCTGGTGCTTATCTCCGGTTTCTGTAGTGTTAAGCGGATGAGAG